>APFE030004865.1:42829-93489 GCA_000404065.3 Pinus taeda
GGCATCCATTGTACTTGTATTTACCACCATAGGTCTTACAAGCAAGTTATAAGGTTGAAAATACATAATGAAGTAATTTCTCATAATTATTTTTTCATAATTCATAATTGAGAAAAACTCATAGCTAATGAGAAATTTCATAGTGAGTTAAGAAAATATTGTATTTAAGCATGAAATTTATGCAAGACTTGTAAGTACTTTGTTCACATGCCATCAAGCCTATACATGACTTGTACCCACCCAATTCACATGCCATGAATTAAAAATTCTCTTGGCCCTAGGTGTTTAGATTCATCGTCCTATATCTATGAAAATCATACATAATGAAACACTTCCAAGGGGAAGAGAGAGATATATAGACATAGGGAACACCCTTATGCTAGTGGATTTCCTAGGAATTCCTCCATGCAATGTTGTGGTGATCCCAACCACAGCTAGTAATTCATGGAGGACTAAGAGCCAAAGTGATCGAGAAGGAGCATCCTTAAACCAAGGCAACATAATTGTATTAATATGTGTAGGTTGTCATGTATGTAGGTTATAGGGATTGGAAGCACGATTAGAATATTGAAAGCTAGAGTAGGGTATACCATGGTTGGCCTGGCCAAAAAACTAGATCAACAAAGGAGAAAAGTACACCACTTATCTATGTCCTTGTTATCATGAATATGAAGGGGAGATGCAATGTTAATTTATTATTACTTCCTGGTAGATCTATAGGAAAGGTCTATGAAGCAACATTTCCTTTACCAATAGGAAAATTTTATGCAAACAAATGGCAAAGTGATTGGTTATAGTTGCACTCTCAAGTATAAAATTTGAATACATGGAAATCACCCATGAAAGTAAGTTATATGGTTATATAGATTTTGTTTATGTATTAGGTTTGTACAAGATGTAAATATATATTGTGATGCTAAGAGTTAAATATTTCTAGAAAAGAGTCCTTAAAATTATAAATGAAACAAATTGATGTTTAGTACCACTTTGAGAGAGGCAAAGTTGAAGACAACAAGGTCTTTTGGTGAAGGTTAACACTTTGAAGAAAGTTACAGGCTAATTAATAAATTTGTTAATATTAATAAGTTCTCTTGGTGTAGAGAAGTATTGTGCATTATCACCTGGAATTATTGATAATAAAATGAGCCCCATGTATTTTTGAAAAAAAAAAGAAAACATAAAAAGTGGGAGAATGTTGGGAATATGTTATATACTTTGGGCAATCATCTCAACTTTTTGTTTGCAAGCCCTCATTGGTTTGGGGGTGGAGACCTTGATTCTCTTTGGGATGGAAATTTTTTGTCTTATTTGGGAGGAAAATTTTTGGTCTATTTTTGGCTAATTTTTTTGACTTTGGCTAATTTTTTTGACCCATTCTTGCAGGCCCCCATTGGTTTTGGGGTGGAGACCTTTATTCTCTTTGGGAGGGCAATTTTTTGTCTTGTTTGGGAGGAAAATTTTTGGTCTATTTTTGGATAATTTTTTTGACCCATTCTACACTAATCCCATTTAAGGGGCTATGGTTGTAATCAAATTCAATGATTTTGTGAAATACTTAGATATTGTATTATGTAAAGTCAAGTTAATACAACAAAGATGATAGAAGTGTGACTCTAAATGTTATTGGTTTTTGTAGTTAAGATTTTTCAAGGTAAATATCTTTGTATCATGTGTATTTCATTATTCTTTATATTTTGTTTTAAAATCTATATACATTATTTTCACTTTAAAGGTTTAAAACTTACACTAAGGCATGCAGATCCATTTTCTTTAGTCCTTATTATATACCCTATTTTATATGTTTACTTAAAACTAAAATGACATCTTCATTTCTTCATTACAAAGCAATTTTAATTGAACTTTTGTTCACCTAGCCTCATCTCATTGTTGTTTTTACTTCTCTAACAATTATAACATAGTCTTTAATATACTTTTGAAATTAAATAATAATTTAAAAAAAACATCATTTTTTTTTTCTCAATTGGTCTACTCCTATTATTATACAAAAATTGTTACAGCGAGGCAAGCCTCGAAGATTCTTACCATGAAGTTGGCATTTGACAGAGTAATTCTTGTCATCCTGACTATGGAGCCAGCGATAGATTTACATCAGAGTATTTGACTTTCAGGAACATTAACCATTCCAAAAAAACTCCAAAACTAACCATGCATCGAGCCATTACAAAGTTAAACTTTGCGGACTCCAGCATAAACAAAACTATAACAGACTCCAACATAAACAGAACAATAACAAACTCCATCAAGTGGAGTTGACAAAGACCTGAAACAGGCACTGACACAGTAAATTGAAAGGGAGGCGAATTCCTTCGGTTGCAGAACAAAAACTGAGGCGTTGGCTGGTTCATTCGTCGACAGAGGTAGACGGCTGTTCCTCAACTATCTTGCACCCAAATTGATCTAAGTCACTTGAGTCTGACGGATGGACTGCTTCTCTTGCCGGCGCGCTCGGACCTGCATCGGCTTCGGGATTCACAGTGGACAGGCCTCCTATGACTTAGCGCTGGTCGACATTAGGATTGGCCCGCCTCTGCTCTGTCGGAGCCCCAAGATGAGTCGCATTCTCACATTTTTCAATCGTGACCGATACTATGAAGGAGGAGTTCGCCAGGGAGCACAAAATGCAGAAACAGGCAGTGGGATGTGCACTATGCTCATAGACTTCATTCCTAGCACGCCCTCTACCACTGCCCCTGCCACTTCTGGTAGCCGGGTAATTAGCGCGACCAAACTCCAGCGCATCCGAGGATGGGTCCGAGGTTGTGGAGGAGTGCTGATGGGTGGCACGACCTTGGGAGCCGCCTTGCCTACTCACCATTCTGAGTCTTTCGCGCGGCATAGTGATGAACCAGGAAGTGACACAGAGGGGCGACTGCACAAAGAGGCGGATACACAGAGGGGCAAATGCACAGAGGGGCGAATACACTGGATGGTAAATGCACAGAGGGAGGTGACTGAAGAACGGATGCGCAGAGAGAGGCGGAAATAGAGACCAGATGACATTGTGAACCCTTGGAGCCAGAGCCAAGCAGAAGAGACAAGCTAGCAGAGACAGGCTAACAGAGAGGCTCAGAGAGTCGCCTAGAGCAGCAACCTTTACGGAGCTAAAGGCCTGGAGCGGAACTGCGGGAGTGATGAACAGCCGGACCGCCATCGCGCTATGAACCGGGAGCCTGAGGGGTGTCATAAATGCTTCATTTAATGGAGGTGTGCGAGGCCAACTTGCCTTCCCATAACCATAACAAATGGCGCAACTGAGCTTCCACCTACCCACTCGACACGCCACCATCGTACCTTGTCTCATGTCAAACATCCACAACCAGGATTAAAAAAACATCATTATTATTATTAAAAATTTATTATATTTTTAATTATAAGAAATTATATTTTTTTAATAGAATATTGTTTATAAATTACAATAATTGTAAAATTAAATCGTATTATTTTTTAAATATTATGGTATTACAATGACCTCACATAGTCATCCATCGAGCATTTCTCTGTGAATTCACGACACATTCCCCACCATTTAAAATTTGAAGACGCATTCCCCACCATTTAAAATTTGAAGACTCGTGATAGCGCCCTTCGTGGATACTCGAGAACCCTCTTTTCTGTATTTTATTTTTCAATTTTCATATATTCTGTAACTAGTAGTTCAAAAAACATAAGGAATTTTCATATATTTTGCAACTACTAGTTCAAAACATATAAAATGAAATGATATTTTAAGGTTTAGAGATTAAAAATAATGCGAAGAGATGTCTTTGCATGTTATAAGCATTTTACTATGTTTAAATTCTGTTTTTTTTTTCTCTTTATTTTATGATTTTTTATTGTATCTACTCTGGTTAATCTTGAGTTCATTTATGGACTTTCAGAAAAATATATACTAGCATTTGCACCAGATGTTGCAAAGGAAACGCCGTAAGGCATAAAGTGCGGAAATCCATCATCCACTTAGTGTGTGCATTATTTAACAAGGTGGATCTCTCTAAATTTGTTGCAAACATTTATGTTGTTGCACTGCTAATTTATTTAGAATCTACTACTACCTCCTCTTCTTGGAATATTAAATTTCTTATCACAATCCCTCTGATTATTGGCATCGCAATTTTTTCCACTTTAGTGGCTTTACCTTCAACCTAAATAAACATGAATTTGAGTCACTCAATTAAAAAGAAATTGCTAAATTGCTATTTATTAGGTTTTGCATAAAAACAATTAAAAACTCATATTTACAACCCTTTAAAATGAAACTATCTATATTTTTATTAATAATAAAAAGAATCTTCTTTATAAAACAAACACCCACATGTTACTCCTATATATTTATCTTATATTTAATATTCAGTGTCCATCAATTGAATGAGAAGTTGAAAGCTCAACTTAATTGCACCTTTCTAAACTCCTTTGTGGGAATTCATGTCCCATTAATTTAATGGCAAATTGAAGTTTCTCCACTGCTAATTCTTCTTGTTTTGGGACAACTTCATATCGGCAATCGCTATTGTTGTCATTGTTATTGCTGAAATTGTTGTGAGAGAGGTTGGAGGACTGGACTTGAAGTAGTCTGCTGCTGTTTCCATTGCCATCCATGGCTTCATCGTTTAAAAAACCATCTATGAAGGGATTGTCACTCTCCAACAACCCACTGAAAGAGGCAATTTTGGGCAGTTGCAGTTTGTTTTGCTGATCAATATGAGGCAAAGAATGCATCACTTCATATGCACTTGGTGATTCATCTCGTTCTACCCCTTGTACTCTCTGAGAATGACCATTTTTCTTGTAAATTCGGCACAGCACCCAATCATCAAGCTGGAGAACAGAAGTACCATCAAAATCAACAATACCAATTTTAGTTGAATGAATCAATTCCTATTCATAAAGAATCAAAACACAAGAACTGTGAAAGGAAAATCATTCATATTGATCAATATTCACCAGTATATGAACAATAATTCCATCAAATATTATCACAAAACGGTCAAACTAGAAGATTTCAACAATATTCTTTAGCCCAGATACAGGAAATCAACTAATGGCTATACTTACTCTCAAAGAATCTTCTTGTTAGGTATGTAATGGGAATCCTCCACTGCGGGGTCAAAATGCCAAGGTAGTTGTTAGCTTATGCTATTAACAATAACCAATTTTCTAGGCATAACAAGGAGTACTTTATCAAGCTTCTACAGTATACGAACCTAGGTTTTTTACACCAAAATCCAACTTCCCTTACATTACAAATATATATTCTAATGAAAGAATATAGGAAAAACATAATCCCCAGGCTGTTACAAGATTTTAGGAATAAAATCGTAACAGTAAATTAAAAATAAAATTAATTTTAAGTTGCTACCAGGAATACGGAGATGATTGAAAATCCTTTGCCATTAAATTGAAAATTGATTCTTTGACTGTTGATATCCTACCTGCAAATCTGAATCTCTTGTAAATATTCCTGAAAATCTATCGACCTCCCTTTAAACAGGGTCAACTATGCCACCTGTTATCCAATGGTCCTTTTATCCAATTTTGAAAGAGAAATTTTTGTCATTTGTTGAAGTATAGTTTACAAAACCTTTTAATTCATATTATATTGGAATTACTCTTAATTGATCTTGTATGAAAAAGTTCAGGTTTAGGCCATGACTATGGCTCCTCTGTCTCCCTGATCTTTAGAATTGAAAGATCTCATAAGCAGGCTTGTCCAGTCATCAATGGTTGCAAGATGCAGTGGAATGCAGATACAAATAGGGATTTCTTGGATGGGTGGCTTAAATTCAAAATCAAGCATTTCACAGACTGCAGGGAATTCCACGCTGGAAATGTCCCCTACATGATTGAACAAATGGCAACCACTTCTTATGCATTGCAGAGATGGCAGTATGCACAGGGTATCCAACACTTGTTGTAGTGTTCCAGGCTACTTGAGCTTGCCTTATTATTGTTATTTTTTTGCATTGCTCCATTTTATTGATTTAATATTACTTCATTTTGGTATTAGAGCACGGTGTGATATGACCATTATATGAGAGACAGAACTAGAATGTGTGAAAACCTATATAAATTTCTAAGGTCTGCATTGAAAATAAGTTGCGTCCAAATTGTTGTGGGTTTTGTGGTGCATAAGATTGAAGTGCGTGACTACGTGGAAGTGTGAGTATGTATGTGGACGAGAGACTCAAAGGATGGGAAAAAAAGATGATACTGATTGAGCGAGTGGATTGATTTGTGAAAGAATGGAGGATGTGCAACTAATGGAGCTTGAATAACACACTTCATTGTATTCTCTATTTAATAAAAACACTCTTTTTGGCGGTGGTTGAGTCCCAATTTTTTTGATAGTTTTTCATGTCCTCGGTTAGAGTGGGACAATATATGTGTTTTCTTTGCTTTTTTTTTTTCTTCTTCATTCTTTTTTATGGTGACAAATAATATAGTTCATCAAACCTCACAAGTTTTAAGTATTTTTATTAGAGAAAAAGAATGGAACCAATGCTTATAACCAAACATCTATCAATTGATTCAGAATCAATTGATTCAGAATTAGAATACAAATAAGAAAAATTCACAAGAATATGAATTCATTTCAAGAGGTAGGGGAAGAAGTTGAAGCCAATTTAGAGGAGGAAGCAAAGAAGGATCTCATGTAAAAGGAAGAGAAAGAGATGGGAGCACAAATGGATATCAAGAAAGACAAGGACCATAGTATTATTATTATCACAAATTTAGTCAGCTTGATAGAAGATTTCTATGAATGACTGAGAGATAATGAATATAAAGGTGTTAATATAGTTGTTGAATAAATTAAAAATGATAAGTTATTCATATCAAGTTTGATGGCACACAATCAAGAAATTTATGCATGATATATTGACTCGAGACACTCAATTCATATGACATCTGAGGATGAGTTGTTTAATATAATTAATGACACTTAGTATGGTAGAATCATATTTGGTGATGATAGCGTCTTAAAAGTGAAAGGGAAAGGTATAGTTGCAATTTTAAGCATTGCATGTGGAAAATAAGCTTATCCATGGCAAATTGAACATTGAGGAAGAATATACTTTAAATGGGATAGATGTTGGAGAAAAACTAAAAGTTAATATTTGATAATAAAGAATGTGCAGTCATGCATAACTTGACTAAAAATGAAATTATAGCAAGAGAATAAATTACTGAAGACATAATTTTCAAGCCCTTTTTTATTCAAGAAACTCACATAGTTTGAATGCGACAAAGGAAGTAAATAGTGTTCTTTGGAATTTATGGTAAGGACACTTGAATTTTCAAGTTTTGATTTTTTTAAGGAATAATAACAGGGTGTATGGTATTATGTCAAAGTGGATGTAGTTCAGTAGAATACTTCTTCGAGTCTACCTCCTCTCCTCTGATCCAGGTAGTTTTCTAGGGCATCAGAAGCCATGACTATGGCTCCTCTGTCTTCCTAATCTGTAGACTTGAAAGATCTCATCAGCAGGTTTGTCCAGTCGTCAATGGTTGCAGGATGCAGTGGAATGCAGATACAAATGTAGGTATGGATGAGGGTACAATAAATTTGAATTTCGCCACGATATTCTGCGACTGCTGATTGCGATTTCACTATGACCACAATGTAGGTATGGATGAGGGTACAATAAAATTTGAATTTCGCCCCCTTTAACAGTTTCGTAAGTTTTTCTCATATTTCTTGTGTATTTGAATATTGGCTTTGCGCCCTGTTTGAAGGCAAAAATGCTTAAGAAATGCTCCCAATAGTTTAGGAGGCTGAACTTTCTTGGATGGGTGGCTTAAATTCAAAATCAGGCATTTCACAGATTGCAGGGAATTCCATGCTGGAAATGTCCCCCACATGATTGAACTAATGGCAGCCACTTCTTATGCATTGCAGAGATGGCAATGTGCACAGGGTATTTGACACTTGTTGTAGTGTTCCGGGCATCCTCTTACCAAGTAAGATTGTGATATCTCTGACTATCCTGAATACAATGCAATTACAATTGCATCCAGGGATGTTATGTGAACAAATCTCTTGAATGGCACCTGCACATTTGGATGGAATTTGGATTGGAGATGTTAATGCATCTTTTAAAGGAGCACATTGAAGCAGTATGGAGGCCACATCATGGGCATTGCATATATATTTTAAACCACTCTAGAATCATAAAACATTGTGCAGAGACATACTATTGCCAATTGATAAGTATTTTATAGAAATATTCTGTTGCTGTTCATGTTAAGTCGAACACCCATGATCAGTAGTCACAATTTTTAACTCAATCTCAACTTCCCGACCTCAATTTTCTTTTTTGAGTTAGTACCCCATATCACTTACAACAGAAACCATACTCCAATATATATATACCATATATTATTAATCTCAGCCAGAAATCACCCTTCAATTTCATTCAAGTGATATGAGATATTAATTCCGTTATGGTTAACCTGTGTTGCCATGATTTAGCTTTAAACAATGTCATTCATGCACTGCAACTTTGTAGAGAGCTGAGAATACGAAATAAATAGCAATCTTGTTGTCATGCATATATTACATTTATAAAATGCACACACCTTGATCTGAGGCAATACAATAATTCTTGTGTGGTCAACTGGTCTAGCCACGATTTAAGTACAATGACTTCGGTTTTGATTGCAAGAACAGAAGGCATATTATTGAGTCATGTATTTGCTGGGAGTCTGGATAAGTCACCACTCCCATTGCTTAACATTACATGAGACGAGATGAGAATCATTCCAATTCCAAAATGTAAGGAGAGGGAAATTGCAAACGAGATTTGAAGCAATGAAGACTACGTTGGGTCAAGAAGAGGTGTTTTCACGACTACCAGATTCAAATCCAGGCTCTTGAACAACTTTAACTCAGCCAAACCATCCAGCCAAACCCTAAGACCGTGTGGCTGTTGATTCTTTCAAGCAGAAAGAAAAAGACGAATTGGCCTGTGATAGATTACCCTTCCCATCTTCTTCCACATCTTTTGGCTTTTGCCTGCTTTCTCTTTGTCGTTCATGCCATCTCCTCCTTTAAGTTATGATGATGTGTTCTTGATGTTGTTCATGGGCACCATATATTCTATATTGAATTTCCACTCGCTCTCCAATCGAGGTTGAGCGCATGCAAAACACAAAACACTTACTCTGCAATGCAAATCCAATCAATTAGATCAGAAACAATTTCTCACAGTAACTCTGTAATTCTAATATACAGACAATTAGGTATTGTTATGAAAAAAATATGTTGTTGTGGCCGATGAAGACCTACCTTAGGGGAGTTATTAGTTGGCCCAGGACAAAAAACAACACATTTGAATTTCAGGAAACAAATTAGCATCAGAAAATTGAAAAACTCTGCGTGTGAGTCCATCAGGTTTATTATTCAATGAAGAGTCAAGACAACAAACAATAAGAAAAATGCCTATAAAGGCTTGATGGTTACTAAAACCAAACCATTTGCATCGGTATGTGTGGCTAGCTTCCATCACAGAGAAGAAAAAGACTAATCAATATTTTGTTTGTGGCATTACTGAAAATTGATAGACGCATGGGCATTGAGGAAGAATATACTTTAAATGGGATAGATGTTGGAGAAAAACTAAAAGTTAATATTTGATAATAAAGAATGTGCAGTCATGCATAACTTGACTAAAAATGAAATTATAGCAAGAGAATAAATTACTGAAGACATAATTTTCAAGCCCTTTTTAATTCAAGAAACTCACATAGTTTGAATGCGACAAAGGAAGTAAATAGTGTTCTTTGGAATTTATGGTAAGGACACTTGAATTTTCAAATTTTGATTTTTTTTAAGGAATAATAACAGGGTGTATGGTATTATGTCAAAGTGGATGTAGTTCAGTAGAATACTTCTTTGAGTCTACCTCCTCTCCTCTGATCCAGGTAGTTTTCCAGGGCATTAGAAGCCATGACTATGGCTCCTCTTTCTTCCTGATCTGTAGACTTGAAAGATCTCATCAGCAGGTTTGTCCAGTCGTCAGTGGTTGCAGGATGCAGTGGAATGCAGATACAAATGTAGGTATGGATGGGGGTACAATAAAATTTGAATTTCGCCACGATATTCTGCGACTGCTGATTGCGATTTCACTACGGCCACAATGTAGGTATGGTTGAGGGTACAATAAAATTTGAATTGCGCCCCCTTTAACAGTTTCGTAAGTTTTTCTCATATTTCTTGTGTATTTGAATATTGGCTTTGCGCCTTGTTTGAAGGCAAAAATGCTTAAGAAATGCTCCCAATAGTTTAGGAGGCTGAACTTTCTTGGATGGGTGGCTTAAATTCAAAATCAAGCATTTCACAGATTGCAGGGAATTCCACGCTGGAAATGTCCCCCACATGATTGAACAAATGGCAGCCACTTCTTATGCATTGCAGAGATGGCAGTGTGCACAGGGTATTTGACACTTGTTGTAGTGTTCCGGGCATCCTCTTACCAAGTAAGATTGTGATATCTCTGACTGTCCTGAATACAATGCAATTACAATTGCATCCAGGGATGTTATGTGAACAAATCTCTTGAATGGCACCTGCACATTCGGATGGAATTTGGATTGGAGATGTTAATGCATCTTTTAAAGGAGCACATTGGAGCAGTATGGAGGCCACATCATGGGCATTGCATATATATTTTAAACCACTCTAGAATCATAAAACATTGTGCAGAGACATACTGTTGCCAATTGATAAGTATTTTATAGAAATATTTTGTTGCTGTTCATGTTAAGTCGAACACCCATGATCAGTAGTCACAATTTTTAACTCAATCTCAACTTCCCGACCTCAATTTTCTTTTTTGAGTTAGTACCCCATATCACTTACAGAAGAAACCATACTCCAATATATATATACCATATATTATTAATCTCAGCCAGAAATCACCCTTCAATTTCGTTCAAGTGATATGAGATATTAATTCCGTTATGGTTAACCTGTGTTGCCATGATTTAGCTTTCAACAGTGTCATTCATGCACTGCAACTTTGTAGAGAGCTGAGAATATGAAATAAATAGCGATCTTGTTGTCATGCATATATTACATTTATAAAATGCACACACCTTGATCTGAGGCAATACAATAATTCTTGTGTGGTCAACTGGTCTAGCCACGATTTAAGTACAATGACTTCGGTTTTGATTGCAAGAACAGAAGGCATATTATTGAGTCATGTATTTGCTGGGAGTCTGGATAAGTCACCACTCCCATTGCTTAACATTACATGAGACGAGATGAGAATCATTCCAATTCCAAAATGTAAGGAGAGGGAAATTGCAAACAAGATTTGAAGCAATGAAGACTACGTTGGGTCAAGAAGAGGCGTTTTCACGACTACCAGATTCAAATCCAGGCTCTTGAACAACTTTAACTCAACCAAACCATCCAGCCAAACCCTAAGACCGTGTGGCTGTTGATTCTTTCAAGCAGAAAGAAAAAGACGAATTGGCCTGTGATAGATTACCCTTCCCATCTTCTTCCGCATCTTTTGGCTTTTGCCTGCTTTCTCTTTGTCGTTCATGCCATCTCCTCCTTTAAGTGATGATGATGTGTTCTTGATGTTGTTCATGGGCACCATATCTTCTATATTGAATTTCCACTCGCTCTCCAATCGAGGTTGAGCGCATGCAAAACACAAAACACTTACTCTGCAATGCAAATCCAATCAATTAGATCAGAAACAATTTCTCACAGTAACTCTGTAATTCTAATATACAGACAATTAGGTATTGTTATGAAACAAATATGTTGTTGTGGCAGATGAAGACCTACCTTAGGGGAGTTATTAGTTGGCCCAGGACAAAAAACAACACATTTGAATTTCAGGAAACAAATTAGCATCAGAAAATTGAAAAACTCTGCGTGTGAGTCCATCAGGTTTATTGTTCAATGAAGAGTCAAGACAACAAACAATAAGAAAAATGCCTATAAAGGCTTGATGGTTACTAAAACCAAACCATTTGCATCGGTATGTGTGGCTAGCTTCCATCCCAGAGAAGAAAAAGACTAATCAATATTTTATTTGTGGCATTAATGAAAATTGATAGACGCATGGGCATTTTCCTGTAGTTTTTGCCATCCGTAGACAGGAAGGGCACTACAAATTATTGGCCTACATATACACTTGGTACGGAAAGCAGGGTAGGACATCAAATTTCTAGCCTGTTGTGTGGTGGTTTATTGGGGGAAAGCAAACATGCAACAGAGGAAGTACCATCCATATAATAGATCAAATCCTTTGCATCTACTGAAGTAAAAGAAGACTCACAATTTCTATCTCAGGTAATAGCCATCTGTAGGCGTCTCATCAGTAATGATGTTATTGTCGGAACGCTGCAATTGCACATATGGATTTAACTCGCAGCCTACCACAAGAATATCAGAAGGAAGGTGCATTCTGAACACGCTCAACATCGTTTCAGGTCTCCGATATGCAATCAACGAATTGGTGAATGGAAATGAAACCTGTTAGCACATATTTTGGTATCTTTCATTTTTTGGATTGTTTGGAATAATGGGATTGATGTGAAGGGAAATATTTTCCACTATTTGCTGCTATAATTTATATTTCAGTTCAGCCTCAAACCAGATATTTCACAAGGATTAGATCCATGCAACTTCTAAAGGGGTGAAATTTCTGAAATTGCAGAAAAAACCTGAATTCATGAAATCTCTACAATGATATGTCAACCTTACATCTCTTGGTCATGTCTTACTACCAACCAGGTCCATACATGTTTTTAGGGTTTTATTGTCTTTCCTGCTTTCCAGCCAGCCAAAGATAAATAGCATTAGCGGAGTGTTTTTGTGATTCTAGGGATCAATTTATCTTAATAAATGACATGCTTCAAAAAGGTATGACGTCAGGTGCAAATCTCTGGCGACGATCGTCAGGTGCAAATCTCTGGCGACGATTTTGGCCAAATAGTTCCACGATGAAAGGTAACATTACATGAGACGAGATGAGAATCATTCCAATTCCAAAATGTAAGGAGAGGGAAATTTCAAACGAGATTTGAAGTAATGAAGACTACGTTGGGTCAAGAAGAGGCATTTTCACGACTACTAGATTCAAATCCAGGCTCTTGAACAACTTTAACTCAGCCAAACCATCCAGCCAAACCCTAAGACCGCGAGGATGATGAGCAATTGGAGAAACGAAATCCAGACTCTGCAGCTTCCTCAGAGCATGCCTCCACTCATTTACATCGCGCTTTCCAATCATGGATGAGGCTATTACATTTATGACGAGGGGTAAGCCTTTACACTCGCTGGATACTTGTCTGGCAATATTCTCTAACCCCTCAGAAATACTATGGTCTCCAGCTCCTTCTTTGAAAGCCACTTTAGAAAACAAATCCCATGATTCGTCTGTGGGCATGGCTTCTAATTTAATGCACTCAGCTTCCGCCTTCATTTCTTCAACCAGACTTCTATTGCGAGTAGAGAATATGAGTTTGCTGGCTCTGTCATTGTTTAATTCCACGCCCAGTTGCTCCATATCCTGTGTGCTCCACAAATCCTCTAACAGTATAAAAAAAATTCTTGGTATTCAGATGTGCAGACAAAGACAATTGCATCTTCTGGTCATCAACATCTGTGCCGAGAAGGTCTAGATTGACTTCAGCGGCAATAGTATTCTGCAAGTCTAGAATTGGAAATTGGGCGACGGTAACCCAAATGATAGCATCAAAAACGCCACTAACCTCTTTGTGGGCACTGTAGATTTTTTTGAGCAACGTTGTTTTTCCAACGCCACTGGTGCCGTACACACTGATTCTCCGAACGTGGGGAGCTTCTGTGAGCCACCTTTCAATCTGCACCTCTGCGCCGGCTTTGCCCAAATGCATGCTCATGGCGTGATCGATTGCGCTTCAAAGTAAATGGGAGCTGAACAGTTCAGTTCAGAGGGAGGATTGATTGACGGCGGTTCAGGGGAGGATTGATCGACGGCTCAAGTTTGTGTAATCGTCTAACATTTAATCGTACGGTGTCCCAGGATGACAGGTAAGCAAAAAGGGAGATGGGTTTCAGAGGGAAACGCCTTACGGCGTAATTAATATTTAAATCAATATTAGAAAGTTAATATATATTGATGTTGTATATTAATATCTAAATCAATATTAGAAAACAATATGAATAAATATTATAATAGTAAATATTTGCAAGAGCTTAAGTTCAAAATTAGATTAGTAAATAATCTTTTTCATTGGTAGATTTTAACATTTAATTCAAATAATCTTTCTTATTCATAAATTTTAACATTTATTTGGATCTCAATTTGTTAGTCACAAATGGTAAATTAGATTAGGAGTTTTTTCTTTTGAATTTCAAAGAAGCATGCACTCATAAAATAAATATTTGTGTTATTATTGAAAGTAAATCAGAGAGTCGTCATATTGAAAGTAAGTGAATAAATACAATAATTCTAACCAAAGTGAATAAATATAATAGCTTTGAGAGTTAATTAATTAACAAAGTCACTTTTCTACTTATTATCAAAATATTTGAAGTATGATAAGTTGAGATGGGAATGACAAATCTTAACCAAATCTACTTTACTTTTGTATAATCCACCATTCAAGTAGCCATGATGATTTTATTAATTTTTTTTTTTTAATAAAAGTATTGTATTATCTTTCATTTCATAGAAAACATAATTTTATAGTAATATTGATCAATATATTTAAAAGATTAAGATTAATAATTTATCATTATTATTATTATTATTTGTCAAGTGGTCTAAGTTCATCAACGATTACATTAGGCTTGCCTGTGGGTTGAGAGTCCGACCTAGGGACATATAAGCCGTCAAAATCACCGGATTGCACCAAGCGTAGGCCACATCAACCCTTAACATGACAAGATTTTTTGCCTGTAGATTTTAACATGACTAAATTTTTGCCTATGGAGTTTCCAACCGGTGACATTCACATCACGGAATGACTTAAAAGAGTACACCCCATCACCATCTATGCTACCCTATGGATAATATGTTTTTATTATTGCTATTTTATTACTTTATATTTTTTAGATTAGTAAATTATTTTTACATATTTTATACATCAACATATTATTTAAGAAAAAATTAATAACAATAATAATAAATAAAAAACACAATATTTTTATTTTGATGTATTTTTTTTTTTTTTAAATCTTTTACATGTTCATTTTATTAATTTGAATTAAAACAAATAATTCAAATTAATAAAATGAACCACAGTGGTTGGTTCAAAACATGTTGACAAATGATAGATCTTGTGATTTACGCCAAAAAATCTCTCATAAACCTGATATGGATTACAGAAACCTCAATTCAACAACAAATAATTCAATTTTATATATTCATTTATTAATTTTAACTAAAATAAAATAATTGTAAACTAATAACATAAATTTTGTAATTTTTATCGAAAATATTTTTCAATATATAAATTGGTTTATTTTAATTAAATTTAAAAGAATTATATATAAAAAATAAAATTCATTTTCCATTTTAATAAAATATAAATATGTATTATATTTTATTATTTTATAAGCATAAAATTTGTAATTTATAACATATATCTATTCATTATAGTTCAAGTTTAAAATTTTATTGAAAAATATGAAAATTAAATTTTACTAAATATATAATATTTTGAAATATTAAAATAAAAATGTATTAAAATATAAAATAAAAATAATTTTGCTTATCAGTTTAAATTTATTTTAATTTTAATTTATAAATATTTATTAATATATATATATATAAAATATATATAATATATATATATATATATATATATATATAATATATATATATATATATATATATAGATATATATGCGCTAAATTTGAATTAAATATCTAGATTAGTATAATGTATTATAATTCATTTTAATTTTTTAACAAAAATGGTTGAGTTTTATTTATAAGAAGAGGTTGGGCATGGCCAAACAACCTCTATTACAGTCAATTGAGAGATTTCTGGCTTTTTATAATCTTCATTTTCTGACTTTTGTATTAGAGATTAACTGTTGCTTTTGGTTCTTTTGGAATGATTGAGTGTTCCTTGCTTTGCTCTTGGTTTCTGAATATCCTGTCTTACATTTCCACTTTTCTTTGATGATTTGAAACTTGTTTGACTTAAAATAATTCCCGCATATATATTAATCCCAAACCCATATAAACCCGCATTTATTAAACTATATTAATACATGTCCTGAACCCACCTCCATTATATCAAACTACTCTTCCGTACCTAACCCCATGTCAAGGTTAACACCCCTCCATATTCATCGCGCGATAACTGCCATATCTTCCCCCGCCCAGATCCGACGCTTTTTGCGTCCCTCGCTGTTTGACCCTTAACACCTCAAAAGCGCGCGAGATGGGTGGTTTTTTCCTGCCATGCATCAACCCCTTAGGTACATTGCATTCGTTTGAGAAATACTGCCCAGTAGCGAGAAGTGGAGTGATAAAAATTGCTTGCCACTCCCTGCGGCATTAACACCCCACCGTATTCATCGCGCGATAACTGTCAGATCTTGCCCCACCCAGATCTGATGCTTATCCCGTCCCTCACTGTCCGACCCTTAACACCTTAGAAGCACGCAAGATGGGTGGTTTTGTCCTGCCACGCGTCAGTCCCTCAGGTACATTGCGCCATTTGAGAAATATTGCCCAGCATCCAAAAGCAGTGCGATAAAAACCGCTTACCACTCCCCACGTCATATAAAATCGTCCTCCGTATGAATTCAATTGTGCGCCCTGTTAAAACACCAAACCACTGATGACCCATGCAATAAACCGTTTACCTATTGACTCCGTGCGATGTTAAACCATCATGCCACTCTCCCACTCTTTCTCATCAATGATTGTCATGTTATGTCGGAGCCTTGGTTCTGCCTATTTCTTCTACATTCAATTACAGATTGGTGGATGCTATGATCTCTAAGATTTGCAATTTCATGGAGACAGGATTATGCATAGGGATTCAGGCCCACTGCCTTGTCTATTCTATCCTTATTCAGCTCTCCTTTTCTGTTAAGGAATTGGGTGCCTTTCAGCTTCTTCATTGTTCTTTGCCAGCATGGCTTGAGCTAGAAGACATCCTTTGTTAGCCATTATATCAGCTTCCTTGTTCAGAGTTTGCAGGACATGGTAGAATGAGGAGGAAGTGAAATTTTGAGTAATCTTTCTTATTCTTTCAAGGGTCTAGTTTAGAGCATAGCTATTGAGTTGGTTGCCGGTGTTAAGGATTTTAATCAGGATTTCGGAGTCCTTGAAGATTTGAAGGTTTTACCCTCTATTCCTCTGAGCCAACTGACACGCTTTGAGCAGTCCTAGAATCTTGGGCTGGTTGTTAGTGCTTTTCCCTAGGCCCCAATTGAAGCTATCCTTTTTGTGCCCATTTGTGGAGTAATTTGTTCCTCCTGCCCCTAATATCCCTTGTTTTCTTTGGAGGCTCCGTCGAAGAATATCGTGACTTTGCCCTGATTTTCCACCACTTTTTAAAGTCCACCTTAGAGATCCGAAGATGCCACTCTGGATTGTGGCTAGGCAGGGAGATATTCTTTTTGATGCTGGACCGTCTCAGGGATTCACCTAGCCAGTTGAGCCCTTTAGGGAGTAGGGAATTGTCAGGCTTATGAGGTCTATTTTCAAAAGTTTCCAACAACAGAGCTTTGGCCTTAGCATTCATTGAGTTGGTGGATTGAAGTCTGTTGTTGAAGATGGCTTCATTCCTTGCCAACCAAATTCCCCAACAGATATATTTTGGGATTGCATTCCAGATTTTAGTCCATGTTGATTTGCTTTTCAGAGTGTGAGGATAATGTTCTTTCCATGTTGTGAAGAGGCTAACAACTGATGTCTGCTTAGGGATTTGGGCATTGAGCCCCATCATTGCTTGCAACCAAACTTCTTGAGAAAAGGGGCAGTCTATGAACAGGTGTTCGATCGTTTCCTAAGCCTTGCAGTAGAGAGGGAATTTATGGGGACCAATGATTCCTCTTTTCTCTAAGTTATCTCCAGTAAGGGCCCTTTTGTGCATGAGAATCCAGTAAAATAAGTTGATTTTTGGGAGTCCAAATGGGTCCCAAACATGCTGCCAAAGCTTTGTAGTGTGGATATGATGTTTTTGTTCTTGTAGAGCTGCAAAGCCCAGCCATGTTGAGTAAGCTCTGGTCTTCCCCTAGCCCCACTTGTCCCTCGAATGGAGATGCACATGAGCCAGACCATAGAGTTTAGCTAGTAATTGATGGAGTTGAGGGCGCATCCAGTCACGGGGGTGATGGAGGGCCCAATTACTCTAGTTCCCTACTAAATCCCAAGTGTATATGTCAGCAAGTTTGTGGATACCTTTTTGGATGAGCCAGTTACGCAAGTCTGCTATTTCCGGCGCAAGATTTAGGGGTTGGAGGCCCATGACCTTTTCTTCCCATAGTCTAATTCTTTTCCTATTTCCTGGTATTCTATAGAGATGATCTTTAAAGAACTTCTAGCCTTGACTGCACAGCTTCCACAACGTGGTTCCTCTGTGGGAAGCTTCTTCTTCCATATTCTTTATTGAGAGTCTGTGCATATATTTTTTAATTAGAACTTGACTTACAGGGAGTCTTTTATTTGAGAAGATTTTCCAGAGGATCTTACCTCCCATTGCCAAATTGGCCAACCCAGGATCTCTTACCTGTAGTCCACCTTTAGATATTGGCCTTTTCACTATGTCCGAACTTACTATATGATTTTTTTTTGGTTCCCCTTTCCTCCTTGCCATAGAAAATTTTGAATCAGCTTTTCTAGTTGTTCGATGATCATTTTTGGAGCTAAAAGGAACGAAGCCTGGTAGACAGGAAGGGATGAGAGAACTGACTTGACCAGAGTGAGCTTCCCGGCTATGGTAAGTCACTGTCTGCCCCTAGCAGTCACTTTTGCCTTGAGTTTGCTAATAATTTCCATCCAATGAGAGGCCTTACTAGTACCCAAGGTTAAAGGCAAGCCAAGATACTTGAATTTTTACCAAGAGACATAGATAGTGAAGTCTAGGGCTTGGAAAATCTTGAGTATAGTTTGCTGGTCTACCGCCCAGCCGTACACTGCACTTTTCCTCTTGTTGACCATAGCTCTAGAGACTCCACAGAAGCTTTGGATTACTCCATTGAAGGTTCTTTCTATTTTAATGGAGGCTCCTCCCATAAGGATAGAGTCATCGATGAACAAAGCATGATTGATTGGGGTTGTTTCGGTTATCGCCCTGATGTCAGGAAGTGTCCCATTGAGCTTCTCAGCTGTGAGCTTTTGGCTTAGAGAGTCTGCCATCAGAATACATAGGAAGGGGGACAGAGGGCAGCCTTTCCTGATTCCCCTTGAAGATTTGAAGTATTTTACTAGCCTGCCATTTACTAGAGGGGCTATCCAAGGTTCTCCAATGCATGCTTTAATCAATTTTACAAATTCAGAACTGAAACCAAATGCAGAAAGAACTTGGAGGAGGAAAGAGTGCCTTACTCGATTGAAGGAATTCACCATGTCCAGTTTGATGAGCATACCTTGCTCTTTTTGTTGATGGCTGGAATGGATGATTTCCTGCACCAGTATCACATTGTCCAGGATATGCCTTCCTTTGAAAAAACCTCCTTGGTTGGGTGAGATGAGTTTTTCCAGCAAAGGCTTTATTCTATTTGCAAGTAACTTGGTGAGAATTTTGTAGGACACATTACATAGCGAGATTGGCTTGAATCTTTCGAACACCTCTGGGTTGGCTTCTTTAGGAATTAGAGCTAAGAAGGTGGAGTTTGTGCTTCCTCCCACTTTGGATTTTTAGAGGAAGCCTTTGATCATTCGATACAAATCAACCTTGATGATGTCCCAACAGATTCTATATAAGTGTATGGAGAATCCATCAAGTCCTGGGGCTTTGTCTAGTTCCATATTCCATATGACATTGCTAATTTTGTCTTCAGTGAATGGCTTTAGGAGAGTTGTGTTGTCCTCCTCTTTAACCATCCTTGGAATGTGCTTGAGGAAGTCATGAGCTTCCTCTTCATCCTCCGTGCCTTCTTCTTTGAACAACTGCTAAAAATGAGAGGTTGCTGCCTCTTTTATCAGAGTTGTACCTTTGAGAACAACCCCATCTGGTGAGGTGATTTCAACAATGTGGTTTCTAGAAAGGTGGGTTCGAATTTTCATGTGGAAGAAGGTTGTATTTTTGTCTCTAGACGCAAGCCAGAGATTGCATGATTTGAGCCTCAATCATTCTTCCTCCTTGCTGAATGTCCGGAGGGTGCTGATTTGATGTTCTTGCTCACTGTGAATTTTTGCGTTGGTAATGTCTTTCATCTCCAAGCCCATTTGCAGATCCAACATCTGCTTTGTGCTCTGTTTTTGTTGGGTAGTGGGAGAATCTGTGGGCTTTTTTATCCATTGTTTCAGGGCTATTTTGGTGGCTTTTATCTTTTTCTCCCAAACATAGCTGGGTGATCCAAGAACATGGATGGACCATGCCTTATTCACTATATCCATAAACCCTTCTCTGTTTACCCATAGTGGGCTGAATCAAAAGGGGATTGGCCCCATGTTTTCTTCTTCTTCCAGTAGAAGGAGGATGGGTTTATGGTCTGAATTCCACTTTGGCAGAATTTTTGTGGAAATGATCATCCTCTCAAAGAGGAAGGAACTTTGAAGAAGGAACCTATCCAGCCTGGCTGATATGTGCTCCTCCCCTATTTTGTTATTTTTCCATGTGTAAAGCCCTTTTTTGGGCTTGAAGTCCAATAAATCCCATTGTTGAATTAGGTTTCCACTAAGGGAAGAAAGCAGTCCCTGCTGCTGGTTCCTCCTCTTTTTTCCTTTGGGTCGAGGATTAGATTGAAATATCCTGCAATAATTATATTCTTGAGGGAATATGCTTCCAGAAAATCAGTTAGAGTTTGCAAACATTTTTCCTTTTCTGCATAGAGGACAGGTACATAGATATTAAAGAGAGCAAAGTTTATCTTACTTGAGAGGTGTCAGAGTTTAGTGTAAATTCAGTGCTGCTTCTGAAAGGAGCTCTCAAGCTGAAACTTGTCAACCTCCTAAAGAGTGGCTATCTTGCCACATGTGCCTTTGGCACTTACCGCTTTTCCAGCTTTTGTTTTCCATTTTACTTTGTTGAGTTCCAGAAGGGCTTCACCTTCTATTTTAGTCTCTTGGAGCATGAGGATCTCTGGGAGTCTTGATTTCTATAGGCTCTTGACTGCTTCAACTTTTGATGGATTCCCTAGTCCTCTGCAATTCCAAGAGACAAATTGCATTATTTACTAGCAAGGGTTGGGAAAACACCTCCCTTGGGAGGCCTGATTCTAGTATTTCTACCAATAGACATCTTTATAGTGCCCTAGCTGCCTTGCATTTTTTGTCTCTTTGCTTCTTCTTCTCTAGCTTCTCTGGCCTCTCTATGAGATTTCCTTCCCTCTCTTTTCGAGGGTCTCTCAGTTGTTTCATCTTTCAAGGATCTCGATATCTCTGGGGTCTTCTTCCTTGTCATATCTGCATAGGTTGGGGAGTTAGAGGCTCCTTTTCGGTTCTCGATTTGGAGAGAGACTCTTTACTCTTGCATTTTGTTTTCTTCCACGTTGTTAGCCTGTTGTTCAACCTCTTTATTTTCTGGATCTTGGAGTTTTTCTGGTGTGCTAATTATTTCAAAGGGATTTTTAGGTATGTCTGCTCTTGGTGGGACTAAGCTTTCTTCTGCTTGGGCTTCGGGAGGAGCAACCCTCCCAGTGGACAAGGCTTTCCCTTTGTTCCTGTTGTTATGCTTAGTTGTTCCTGATTTTTGAACCTGAGTCCATTGATCTCCTTTCCCCTTCTTAGCTCCATCCTTTGATTTCTTTTTACAGTGCTTGGAAAAATGCCCATAGCCATGGCAGTGTCGACATTTAAATTGGAATTTCTCATAGTCTAGCACTTGTATGTGTGTCCAGTCAACCACCGTGAGTTTAATAGCTTTAGGGAGACCTTCCTCCAGGTCTACTTCTACGCAAATTCTTGCACAAGAGTACTGATCTCTTCTTTCTGCTCAATCAATGTATTTACCAAGTTTTTTTCCTATGGCTTATAAGGATTTAGGGTTCCAGTAGTGCAGAGGTAGATGGGGCAATCGCACCCAGACCGGAATAGCCGAGGGCACATCTTGAGTCAGATCGAATTCTGGTGTCCATTGATTCAGATATAGACCTTGAGGCCCCATGAAATATGGGCCGTTTCTAAATATGAGGTTCCTATCTTCTGTTGCTTCAAATATGAATACAAATAAGCCTCGGCTCACGAAATGGCTTTTTATTCATTCCTTGACCAGGGATCACTAGTTCCTTTCCACCCAACAATCTATAGCTTTAGGTGAGGGCCATAAGCCTGTGAACTATCCAAGAAGTCCTCGTTCTGCTAGGTTTAATGCCACTTTGCAGGGTTCTTCAGTTGGCAGAGAAATTGTTGGGATGGATTCCATTTTTTTTTTACAAACTTCTACTGGTTTTCAGTTGCTAGCCATTTATTGCATGCTACAACCAAATCCCGGAATACAACTAGCTCAGGTGGAAAGGGTGGATCCATTTCGTGGCCCCCTCCTGGGGCCATGGCTTTGGAACTGCACGCAATCTTGTGGTTGACTGTGGCTCCTCACGCACTCCCCGGGCTTCCTCCTACTGACCTCGGAGGCTACACTAGACTCCCGCTATCTAGTTTCTCGCGTGCATACGAGAGCTCTTCCACTTTTCATTTTAACTTTTAATCATCAAGTATTTATTAAGATTAAATAAGTTAGAAAAAATGAATTTATATAAATATTTGATAAATTTAAGGTACATATATTTATTTGAGTTCATGTATTTTCACCAAATTATCTTAATCCAAGTAGTTCATTTTAAATTATAGAATAACTAAAATTAATGTTCTGAATTGTTTTCATATTATTATTATAAAAATAAATGAAATGGATTATTTTAGATTGTACCAATTTTTTATTTTTCATTTTGTGGAGTGAATTTTATTAACTCTTGAAACTAGAGATTACATCAAGGATTACAATAACTCATACTGATCTATCACAAGGGAAATTAAATTATAATAAAAAATATACCCTTTCAAGGGACAAGCTAGACAACTGGAAATAAACATAGACAGCATTAAAAAAGCCTAAATAAAGATAGTAACATATTTTTTCCTTGCACAAAATCAACTTCAAAAGTGAACCATGAGGCATAATCATAACAAAATTAAGTAAGGGGATCATAATCAGAGCCTACCATTCAGATAAGAGTTGTTGGATATGTAGGAGGTCAATCAGTTGATAGTGGGATGTAGAGATGATGTTCTATCCTCACCAACCTATGGTCCATATTCATTGTCATGTTATCAGAATCTTTCAAGTTCCCATGCATGTGATCCAAGGATTGCAACAAATCCTTCCAAGACTCATCACAATCCAATTGAGTACATCCCTGTAGGAACTTAATTTTCCAATACAAATCTATTGTCTGCATGTATTGATTAAATATTCCTCGCATATGTCCTATATTATAGATCCAATTTGTCCATTATGTCAACACTTTAGTATCTGAGAGGGAAGTTTTGTGGGAGGAGGCGTCCCTTCTAAACCAAGCCATTTCCTCCTACACGTGAACAAGGATCTAATCCCTATATTTGGTTGTGAAACCATAAATTTGGTGATGCAGATGGATATTTACTCTATTAGAATGTTCCTCATAATAAGCATCCCCTCCACTTACTTGTGCTCTCTGTTTAGGCATGCCGAGGACAACACCTGGAGCCTAGGTTATAGAACACAATCTACTATGGTAAAACAAAACTTCTCCAACACAAAGCCACCTCACCTTGGACTCACCAAAAGATCTGAGGTAAAAAATTGAAATGCCACTTGTGAGACACCCTTTCCATCTTATAAAACACACTCGTTGTAACTTCAAGACTTCACCCCTGCTAATTCCTCGCTTCCAGCAACAACAAGTTCACAAAGTCACTTGTTAAATTGGGTTGACACCAAAGGAAATATTTGAAATAAAAGATCCACCCAACCCACGTTGACATGTGAAAGCTAGTGGGCTAGTGAAAACCCAAGGAGTCTCATAATAACATATACCACCATTTATCAAGGACAGTCTCAAACCATAGACAGTGGCCTTGAGTCTTGGTTATATTCACTACATCGACAACAAAACACCAGCACTCGAGATTAAACTAACCCTAAGAAACTTCAAGATAGATATGGAAGTGATCATCCCTATACCAAACAACCCTCACAGAACTAACATAGGGTCAGGGAATTTGCAACCTTCACAAGCCTCTCCAATTACAAACCACTAGAAGATGAACAAAAAATTTGAAAATACCAATCACCACCAGAATCTAGGCAATAGGGAATGAAGCAACCAAAATAAATTCTAAATAGAATAGACAGAAGACGTAACCAGAAGGAGGACTCCAATCAAAGGGATAGTTATTACATGAAGGGAAAATAGTGAGGATCCACCATAATTTCCTGAGTTGAAAAACAAAAATCAAAATTATTTCCAACTTTGAAATTTGGGAGCTTGGCAGTCTACTCTTCAGGCATTTAATGTGGTGATTCTTGAATTCAATCCACTAACTAGAAATGGAACTTACCAAAACTCCAATCCCTAATTAGTGACACTCATTTCTCCCATGGTGGAGTAGAACATAGTGCAGAGAGACCTTTCACTCTAAAATTTTCTCCTCGACTACTCACCCTGCTACCGCTTATATCCTCATACCTAGCTTCCATCTATGGGCATCGGACATGAAATCAAACTGTATCCCTCTTGTTATCAGTTGTTGAGCTAGACAGGTGAATGCACACAAGCATGTATGCCGTTATGGACACCCTCCTCATCACATGTTTACTGTTGTTTGCCTTATTCCCCTAACATCTTCCCAAATTTTTCCTCATGAAGAGTGTTAATACCCTCAACATATCAATTACACTTATTGGGGGCATGTTGTAATTCCCACCAACCTACTAGTCTAGTGGGGTGGTGGAAACCCACACCCCACCCCCTCTTTTCCTCGATAATCACCTGACAAGGGTAGATTGTACCAAAATTAATACACTCAATTAAAATGTTGATGAAAATTTAAATAACAACCAAATAAATTTTGAATAATAATGATTAAATAACTACAAAATCAATATTATTGATTTGTAAAAGAATCATATAAAAATACAATTAATATAAATATAATACATTTAAAAAAAATGCGGCGAGAGAAGAGATGGCACAAACTTGAGCTAGGGTTTATCTATGTGAAAACAAGTTCTTGAGAGTGGCCGCCAGGTCCTTTTTGCAGGGGGTCTTGCAGGGTGAAACATGAACTATGGGTCGATGGAAGGTCCTGTTGCCTGGAAAAGAAATGGGAAAGCGTTTCCTCCTTTGGATCCGTATCTAGGAGGCCAAAGATGCATGTCTGCAATGGTTGGCAGGGTTGCAGAGGGCTCCCTAGTGCTCTGTGTCATGGTCGTGGTTGTGTCATGGTCGTGGTTGGCATCTTTGTAGTGGGTGGTGACATCACATCCTTCCACTCATCGATCCCTTGCTGCCTGCAAAGTTGCATTTTGGAACCCTGCGCTAACCTCTGCTTGGAGTATGACTCTGATATCAATCGAGATTAACTTGAATGGCACTTGGTGGGCTCTCCGTTGAAATGGGGAGCAGGGGTGGACACCAGACAACCATTTTTATTTCTCTTGTCTCTCGTGTTTTCAGGCCATGGGCTCATCTTACTGTGCTGCATCCCTATCCCTCTTTTGGCTCTACCGACCCGTGTGCCATGTTTTGCCTTTGCAATGATGGACTTGACTCCAGTTCTTTCCTTCTCTCACACCATACGCCCCCCTGTGGCTCTCAGGACCCCCTTCGTTGTGCAGTTCCTAGGCAAACAAGGGGAGCATGGCTCCCGTATCCTGGTATCGCCCTTCCGGTTTCAAATTTTTATAAAATCCCCTGTTGGGTGTTCCCTTTTAATATGGGTAAATTTAGTGGATAGTGTGCAACATCTGAAACTCAACATTGTGCAACATGCTCGATACCCTGTTCAAATGCAGAACCTGATCTTCAAAGGCAGAGTTTTATAGGACAACCGGGGTTTGCAGGATTACCGCATTCAACCAACATCCTGCATAACCCTCAATCTGAGATTAAGGGGCAGGGCGAGATCAACCAACAAAAATTTAAATGTTGGAAGTGGCTATGGGGGTAGTTCTTCGAAAAACAGAGAAGCTAAACTAAATCAAATGAATGGAGGACCCTCTTTCAAGAACATCTTGCAAGGGAAAAGAACAGCCACAAAACCAAAAAAATAGGTTGGTACATCCCCTAGCCCATACATTGTGGAGCTACTGATCTCAATCCCAAAACTTAACATAGATAATTCAGAAACAAATGAGTAATGTGCTGCTTTTGAATCACAAGCAATTATTTGTCATTTTAATTGTTTCTGGTCAAAACCTGTGGAGTTATTTAATTGGATTTTGACCAATTGGTCTTTGGAATGTGAAATACACCTCTATTCAAGGGGGATTTTCATTGTAAAATTCCCTACAACAGAGTCTAGAGACAACATTATTTAGGATGGACCATGATTCTAGGGACCGACGGGCCTTTTCATCACACCATGGTTCCCTACTTTTGATGCAAACACCGTGGTGGTCACCAGAATGCTGGTGTGGATCCGAATGCACAACCTCCCACTCCATTTCTAGGAGGAGTGAGTACTCATAGGAATCAGGAACATCATTGGGAAATATATCAAAATGGATACCCAAAGATTGGAAGAAAGGATCTACACACATGACTGGATATGTGTGGAAGTAGATCTCATCAAAGGGATTATTGGACTACATTCAACTGATCCATATGCAGATGAATTAGACTCAAACACTAGACTATGAGAACACATTATTCAGATGTATAATCTACAAACAAATAGGGCATCTACAAAATATATGCCCTGAAGGCAAGAAAGACACCGACAAAAAGAAGAAGAATGGGAGACAGCCCAAAGGATGGAATTTCCCTCCACCCCACCAAGACGAGGAGGAAAATGAAGCAGAGGGGGAATCTATACAAACTGAGAACAACCAGACAACAAAGGTCCCAAAAAACCAAGGGGAAATCCCTCAGGACCTCAACGAAATGAAGGAAAACCAGGAAAAAAAAAACAAATAATCTAGAAGCTATGGAAAAAAGTGGGTATAAACGTACCCATTCAACAGATAACTCAAACTTAGACAAGGATAATGAAATACCTGGAAATCAACTTGCACAAACAAATAATCTAGAAGCTATGGAAAAAAGTGGGTATAAACGTACCCATTCAACAGATAACTCAAACTTAGACAAGGATAATGAAATACCTGGAAATCAACTTGCACTTGTCTCAGATACGCCATCTCAAGGGGAATGGTGCAAGGTGGAAAAAAGGAAGGGGAGAAAATTCTAGCTTTTCTCCTTATTGTATATTAGTTTTTTTGGCATATCTCTGCTTATCATCAGTCATAGAATCAATGATGCTTGGTTCTCAGTAAAATCTAACATGTAATTTTGTTTTCACTAATAAAATTACACCTTTTTCCTTGGAAAAAAATTACATTTTTAAAAAACATTAAAAATAAAGAATACAAATTTGATATTACTTTAGTTTATGTTTTTTTCCAGAGAAAAAATATTTTAAATTTATTATGTAAAAAAGGAATAAAATTATATTTTGTAGACACACCTTATGTGTATGCAATCCTAATCGAAAACATGTCTATTACAAATGAAATCATTGGATGAAGAGCGATAAGGGTATGAAACCCTAGGGTCAAAAAGACCTAGACCACCTAGCATAAATATTCAAAATGAATTGGGCACACAAGCTTGACAGAAAATAAGGGCAGGGCATGTAGACCTGAATAAAACCCATATAGGGTAGAAAATAACATAAAAACCAACTAACTCCAGATATAAACCGATTGAAAACAAAGTTTGGGAAAAAAAACCCACACCATGGAGAAACAATGAAAAAGGGGTAGAAAACACATAAAATAATAACAAAAAATAAACAAGGTATAAGCACAAGCCACCTGGCTAGCTCATAATATAGACCTCGAACTAGACCTTAAAGAAAAAAGTTGGGCTGCAAAAACCTAACGAGAAGCTTCGTCGAAAACCTTATAGTAGACAGAGACAGTAACACCAGAGAAAGCTTGGGAAGTGGCAAGAAGAGGACGTGAAGAAGCCGATTTTCTGAGTTTTTCTTTAATAATTAATTTTGGTAATTAACTTGATGTCCATCTATATAAACATAGACAGAGAGGTCGGCCTGAGAAACCATGTAAGAAGGCTTTGATAATCTAAAATCAGGATAAGGATTTCCTTGACAGACCCTAAAATCCTCAATCAATCACTAGGAGCCAAAACTCCGTGGTTGTGGCTTAAAAACCCAAAAACTTTAGGGAGAAAAGTATGGAATGAAAAATACATGCGAGAATATTTGATGGTCTTCTAATTTTGATGGGGGGTGGAATTGAGGGATGTCATCTTTGGAATTCAGCCTAGAAGAATAAATACTTGATTCAATCTCACAGGTTTTTGGGAAATCATGGATGGAAATTTAGCCCTCTTTTGGGAGGATGCTTAGTAGAAATGAATGAAATTGGAAAATGGAGAATTGAATAAGTGGAAACCTTGTTTGATATCACAAAATGGAGTAGTGGTCCAACAATTTTGGGTGCAACCTCAATCTCAACAACAACGAATGTTTAACAACCCGGGGTTAAGTTTCCATGTAAATAACATAAGACCAAGGTCATGGGTTAGGGTGGAGATGGTCGTCTCTAGGAAGACCTTGATAGGTGGTTGGAGACAACCAAATTCCTCAAGGTGTGGTGAAGGAATTCTGAGGCATCCAAGATTGTTTTGGTTTTGTGATCTCTTGACTAGTTTTGGCAAGATCACAGTAGTTTGAGGGTGGAAGTGGTTTAACCTCTAGATTCCCTTGGTTGTTTATGTCCTGGTTTATCCCATGATATCCCACATACATGCTTGGAACATGGAACGAGGGTGATTGGCTGAAAGAAATATTTGGTTCAACTTAATCTATGGTCATGTGGTACATGGAAGTCCCTGTCTTTGTTGCCTTTTGCATAAGTTAATAAGAGCTATTTTTTATTGTACTCTATGAGCATTTATACTTTTTACTATGTGGCTTTGATCGTTGTTTTTCCATGGTTAATATTATGATTATATATTGGTTATAAGCATGGTTTTATAATATGTTCTAGTTATGGATCTTGTTCATGCTTTGATAGTTTAATGAATGGTTGATGAATGCATGGGCTAACAAGTGATTCTACAACTACTTGAGAGGGAATTAGGCCTTCTTGATGATTCATAGCTAAAGAACAAATATTTACACTCATATATGCATTCATGACCTATAGCTTAAATGTTTACCATGTGTTTGACGAAATTCCTAGTATATTATCGTCTATCTGAGTCAATTTTTTGACTCAATTTTATATGTTTATCCTTGTCCTTATGTCATTTATCCTTTTGAGATGTTACAAGCAATATTGGACAATGGTCTAGAGCCTGGCCTGGAGAGGTGGCTTAGATCTTGGAACCACACCCTATGAACTAGGCAAGTTGGGTCATAATGACATGGAGACAGTGATGTGCATGCAGTTGGAGGCCTATAACTACACCTAGGCCTTGTCATGCATCTGATTGGGGTTAAATTGTTAGAAAAGTAGCCTGAGCTTAGGTTTTGGTCACCTAGGGTGGTCCTTTAGCCCCCTGATTGTCTTGTAGCCCTGAGGGATGTTGGTATGTGTTCAATTTGTCAGCCCCACTTCCATAACTAGAGCTTGGAGGTCGAGTCATATCATAGTAACTCTTTGTCTCATGTTTACCCTGGCAGGCTAGTGAAATTGGGTAAATATGGGAGCGAGGCGTTACAAAGGTAGTGGGTGAAGTGCACATAGTGGCCTGTGAATAGAAGATTATAAACGTAGGAAGCCATCACAATATAATTGGAAAAAAAAGAATTAAAATCCAATTCGGGAAATATATCCTCTCATAATGGCATTGGCCTAAAGGGTATTTCATCATAAAGGAGGCTTATGGATTAGTAGCTGGTATAAAAGGAAACCCCAACAAAAGTAAATGGAAAAAGCTATGGGACTCCAAACTTTGGCCCAATTCTTTGGCTTCTCATGAAAAAAAAATTATGTGAGTTGATCCAATAGGTTTGTCAATCTAAATCTAAAATTAAAGAAGTCAAAATTATTTTTGAATATATATCCCAATTACATAAATTCATAGCCATGCATAGTGAAGGCCCTTAGGCCCATCGCCATTATGTAAAACTAACAAATGGTACCTAAAATATCAGGTGGGTCAAGGACACTAGAGAGAATGCATGTGTCATGTTTGGACACCTTGATCATAGTGCCTAAAGCCTACAATGTTCATTAAACATTTTCCTGTGTAAGAATTATGTTTTCCTTTTCAACCATGGTTTAGGCCCCTAGACCCCTCACTACTACCCAAAACCAATTAATGGTAGCCACTTCCCACTTAAAGGCCAAATATCTCATAGAAAGGTCCTATGTTGTGTTTCAATTCATTTTTCATCACGCTTAAGCCCTAAAAGCTTTGGTAAATTCCTAAGTCCCTTTTTATTCTTACTTGAACATTGATAAGATACAAATACCCATCAGTTTTACTAAAAGCATCATAATGTCCCAAGATAAACCACTCATTTTCATAAGATTCCTAAAAGATATAATATTTTATCAATTAGAGGCGTTTTCCATGGTGATTGAGACTATGAGGCATCATTCTGAGCATAAGGTAGTTATTTTCAACTCATAACTATGGTTAGAACTATAAAACCATTCTTGGTGCACAACTAACTTAATCATGGTGTCCATTAGACACTTGGAACAATTGGTAACTAACAAATGTCCAATGTGGTTGTTCAAGGACAAGTCCATGGTGCTTGAGCTTGATAAGAAAGATTTAGGGCTAGAGGATCATATTCCTTTGACTATAGTGATAGAATTGAGACCCGACAATGATGCCTAATTTAGGTGCATTAATCAACTCATATGTGAAAGAAACCCTAGAGAGAGCTTAAGTCAATGTTTCTACGTGTTGTTCACGATGCTCGATTTCAAGAGGGTTTATGTAGGGGTTAAGGTAACTAGTTTCCACTCAACAATACTTATACCTCAATACACATTTCCACTACAAAAGGCATGCTTGTGGTGCTTGTATCCCACTTAGAGGCAAGAGAACCATAAAATGTTCCTATATATTGGATTTTTGTTTTCTAAAATGTTTGATCCTAACATATTTTTCTTCAATACCCATATAGCTAGTCAAATAAACATCTCAAGATTAATGGGTATATAAATATTATCCCTTGTGTATGAATCCATTAGAACCCGTCTTGTAAGAAAGCCTCCCAAAATAAAGTTTGGGAAAAGATCGTGCTAAGTATGGAGAAACAATTATCGTGTTGGACATTTAGAACACTCAACATTAATATTTGACTTACCTTGCTTAAATCAATTATGCAAGCCATCCCTATGTACCTATTCTCAATCCTTTTAGCCCATAAATCCATTCTAGAAAAAATAAGAAACATACAGAGATCCTTCATTTGGGGGGTTTGGGGAGGGGAGCTAAACAACAAAAAAAGTGGGTCATTGTTTCTTGGGAAAAACTATGTTAACCTAAGCACCTAAGGGGCATTTGAGTGAGATACCATTGAACTTATCTTGATTGCAAGTTTCTTGGAATTGTTGACATGGCTAGCTGGGCCCCTCTATTTTCGTTATCATTTTTGTTTACATCCTATCTCATTGACGTACACAGAAAATAATTTTATAAATTCGTTAAGACTTTGCACATCATATGGCATGGATACATGGAGCATCCAACATCCATGGTCTTGTCGATGACTATCAAAATAATCACTCATGAGCATCCTGATACTCTAGTCCTATTGGATGCACATCACATAGACATCCATGGAGCATCCATCATGGATCATCTTTAGAGATGTAGTCATTCTCAATTGAAATTTGAAAGTCTCACTTATTTGAAATTTGAAATTCATTCATACTGCCTTCCATGAAGAATATATAATGAATTTAATGTTATGAAACTCCTTGGACAAGGTCATAATCTAAATTTATGGTTAGTCTAGAACTAGTGGCACTTCATTGATCCAAGTGTGAAGTTTCTTATGTCAAGGACCAATGAAGATAAAACAATTGGTGATTTTAGAGAACTAGGGAAAATATTGGAAAAAGAGATTTCATTCTTTTTAAATATTAAATTCAATTTATCTTATAAAATAAGTGTTGCTTCTTGTAGTTTTAGGCTTAGTTTTTCAGGCATTCAATTGAGGAAGGCATGATTAGATTTTCCTTAATAGATACCACAATGAAGTCCTATATGAAAAACCTCTACACTTATATTTCAATTTCGAGGCCTCATCTAGGATATTTGTATAATTTAAATGCTTTGTTCAACGCTTGTTTATCATACTTTTAAAAGAACTCAAAGGATATCCTTGTATGCACCAACTAACATTTAATGATGAGACATATATTCAAAGTTGCTATCTTTTAAAGCTAAGATAGGAGAAAAAAATTGAGTATTTTCATAATATAATTTTACTTTCCTCTCCTCAAGATTGCTATGTCCATTATCATTATGTACAAACTAATTTATGTCATACAACAACATGGGATGACAAGAAAGGACTAGCTTATAGATCCATGCTAAAATATTTCCTTAATCATATTATCTCAGCTACTACAACCATGGAAGTTGTATATTCCATGTATGCACCATCCGATTTTCCGAGTTTTTCTTTAATAATTAATTTTGGTAACTAACCTGATGTCCATCTCTGTAAACATAGATAGAGAGGTTGGCTTGAGAAATCATGTAAGAAGGCTTTGATAATCTACAATCAGGATAAGGGTTTCCTTGAAAGACCCTAAAATCCTCAATCAATCACTAGGAGCCAAAACTTGGTGGTTGAGGCTTAAAAGCCAAAAAGATTTAGGGAGAAAAGTATGGAAATAAAAATACATGCGGGAATATTTGATAGTCTTCTAATTTTGATGGGGGGTGGAATTGAGGGATCTCATCTTTGGAATTCAGCCTAGAAGAATAAATACTTGATTCAATCTCACAATTTTTTGGGAAATCATGGATGGAAATTTAGCCCTCTTTTGGGAGGATTCTTAGTAGAAATGACCGAAATTGGAAAATGGAGAGTTGAATGAGTGGAAACCTTGTTTGATATCGCAATATGGAGTAGTGGTCCAACAATTTTGGGCGCAACCTCAATCTCAACAACAATGGATGTTGTAACAGCCCGGGGTTAAGTTTCCATGTAAATAAAATAAGACCAAGGTCATGGGTTGGGGTGGATATGGTTTTCTCTAGGAAGCCCTTGACAGGTGGTTGGAGATAGACAAATGTCTCAAAGTGTGGTGAAGGAATTCTGAGGTATCCAATATTGTTTTGGTTTTGTGATCTCTTGACTAGTTTTGGCAAGATCACGGTAGTTTGAGGGTGGAAGTGATTTAACCTCTATATTCCCTTGGTTGTTTATGTCTCAGTTTGTCCCATGATATCCCACATACATGCTTGCAATATGACACAAGGGTGATTGGCTGAAAGAAATATTTGGTTCAACTTAATCTATGGTCATGTGGTATGTGGAAGTACTTGACTTTGTTGCCTTTCGCATAAGTTAATAAGAGCTATTTTTTATTGTACTCTATGAGTATTTATAATTTTTACTATGTGGCTTTGATGGTTGTTTTTCCATGGTTAATATTATGATTATATGTTGGTTATAAGCATGGTTATATAATATGTTCTAGTTATGGCTCTTGTTCATGATTTGATAATTTAATGAATGTTTGATGAATGCATGGGCTAACAAATGTTTCTACAACTACTTGAGAGGGAATTAGGCCTTCTTGATGATTCACAGCTAAAGAACAAATATTGACACTCATATGTGCATTCATGACCTATAACTTAAATGTTTACCATGTGTTTGACGAAATTCCTACTATATTCTCATCTATCTAAGTCAATTTTTTGACTCAAGTTTATATGTTTATCCTTGTCATTATGTCATTTATCCTTCTTAGAAGTTACAAGCAATCTTGGACAGTGGTCTAGAGCTTGGTCTGGAAAGGTGGCTCAGATCTTGGGATCTCACCTTTTTAACTAAGCAAGTTGGGTCATAGTGGCATGGAGACAGTGGTGTGCATGCAATTGGAGGCCTATAATTACACCTAGGCCTTGTCATGAATCCGATTGGGGGTTAAGTTGTGACAAAAGTAGCCCGAGCTCAGGTTTTGGTCACCTAGGGTGGTCCTTTAGCCCCTTGATTGTCTTGTAGCCCTGAGGGATGCTGCTATGTGTTCAATTTGTCAGCCCCACTTCCATAACTAGAGCTTGGAGGTCGAGTCATATCATAGTAACTCTTTATCTCATGTTTACCCTGGCAGGCCAGTGAAATTGGGTAAATATGGGAGGGAGGCATTACAATGGTAGTGGGTGAAGTGCACATAGTGGCTTGTGAATATAGATTATAAACGTAGGAAGCCATCACAATATAATTGGAAAAAAAAGAATTAAAATCCAATCCGGGAAAGATATCCTCTCATAAGGGCATTGGCCTAAAGGATATTTCATCTTAAAGGAGGCTTATAGATTAGTAGTTGGTAGAAAAGGAAACCCCAACAAAAGTAAATGGAAAAAGCTATGGGACTCCAAACTTTGGCCCAATTCTTTGGCTTCTCATGAAAAAACAAATTAACCTGGGAAATCTGCAAAAAAAGGGTTTTCAAAGTTTAGCAAGATGTAGCCTCTATTGGGAAAGCATAGAAACAATTGAGCATCTACCTAACAATTATAGATTGGCATTAGAAATATGGTATGGATTGGACATAATTTTCAAACAATCAAACTGGAATAGAACCAATATTCATTCAACACTTAAAGAATGGGACTTTGGACCTTCTACAAGTGCTATAGTGAATAGAGCATGGAAACTTCTCCTAAAATTTATAATGTGGCAACCACCTCCTGCTAGCTTCTTAAAGTTAAACTTTGATGGGGCCTCTATGGGTGATCTTGGCCTTGCTAGTTTTGAAGGGATATTTAGAGATGATAATGGACACATTATTCACATTTATGTTGGAAATCTAGGAACTGATACTAATAATATGGTAGAACTCTCATCCCTAGAGCAAGGCCCAATAATAGCCAAACATCTTAATTATCAAAAATTGTAATTAAAGGGGATTCTAAAACTATTGTTCTAATGATAAAAAAAACTACAAAATGGATCTAATTCCCCCAAGGTCTCTAATAGTTAGAGACTAATGGCAGGCTTAATTAGAATCAAAGTCCTCTTAAAAGTAATAGTAGCCCCTATACTATTACATATACAAATAACTAGAAATAAGTTGGAAGAAAAACTAGCCAACAAAGGTTTGCACTATAAAGAAGATATGCCGGAAAAAAAATTGGCTTCATCCTCTTCCCGACGCACTAAGAAACGTATGCAAAGAAATTATGTAAATGGAAAAAGCTCCCCAATGTGGGTGCACATCTAGTGGGGCGACCTCCTTGCATTGACATGATGGGAATCTATTTAATATGGGTGGTAGTCATCCCATCAAATTGCACTATGCATGGCCTAACATACAACTACACCTATATGGTAATTTGGTTAGTTCGTGGGAAGGAATTTTAATGATTACCTACATTGCATGGGAGTCCGGTGAAGGATAATTTGTTCTAAATTCTGAATGTAGGAGCACTCAAGAAATGATTATGGTGATTAATGGGGAGGCAATAGAATATCATGACAGAGGATGGAGTGATGGAGATATCAAAGGGAAGGTTGAAGCTCTCGTTGCAATTTATTATGCTCCATGCCACTATTTCTTGTGGGCACTCCTCGCATTTTACAATCATGTTATTTTTCAAATATTGTAGTGTTGGAAGGAAGGAAACTCAATGTTAATACTGCAATAAAATTGTCGTTGCATGTAGGATTGGAATATTTTTTAGCTAGAAAATACTCACTCTAGGGTACACCACCTCTAGTTTGTTGCAAAATTGATGAAGGAGTCTCACGTTTATTGTAATTGTAATGTTTGTTTTGTACAAACCTTTATTTGTAGACATGTTTCTACCAGTGTTCTACAAGAGTTGTGGATGAATCATCTTCTATATATTTATCCCCTATATGGGACTTCTAATTCTAGGTGTGTTTTTTATGGCTTGAATTTGAGATTTTTTTCCCTTCATTTTATCCCCTACCTCCAATGTCTCTTTTTCAGGAGTGCCCTACTGATTGTTAAGTTGGGTTATTATTCTTTAACCCCTTAGTCACCCTCCTTGCCACCCCTCCTAGAGTACCTACTATCTCTCTTTCACCTCTCTTGTCTATCTAAGCTCTATCTTTGATTTCACCTTCCATCCCCAGGATCATAGACTCAGTTCATCCCCTCTTTGGTGTCCCTAGATCATGGCAAGATGTTGCCTCTCCTCTTCTCACCATGGAGGTAGAAGAGCACGACTTAGTCCCACCCTCGCCCCTAACCTTGCTTCCCCCTCTATTGGCTAAACCAAAGCCCACTCAACAACTTGAGATTCTATGACCCAAGACAAAGAAATTATCCTTGGAGTGGTCCAGAGAATAATATTTGATGTGGAAGAAAAAGTCTAAGAAGATAGAAGGTTTATTCTAAATAGGCAATGGATACTTAGCATGAGAAACTCTACTAGAGCATGCACCTCCTCTTACATGCAAACCATTAATATTTAATAGCATATTAAAACTCTCATGGGAAGAGTTCTTATTAACATAGTAGATTCGTAGTAGGAAATGACCATCTACATGGAAAAACTAATGGAAAAGGTTGATAGACTTAGGAAGGTCTCCATTCTAACAAAAACATTGGCAAACTTTGACTTCTCCTTGAACAGTGGCAATGAGCTCCATCCACTGACTTTGGTGGACTGCCCAACCGAATGATGAAGTGATCCAAATCATTCAAGAAGAATTCTATGATAATGTAGTCATTGTCATCTTTGTCAAATCATGGTTTATTTTGGTTTTTGGTTTTACATCCATTTTGAGAGACAATTTGGTATACTATAAAATACATAACTTTAAAATTTTGAACTTATGCTATTGGTTTAGTTCCCCAAGTAGCAAACTAATAGCTAACAATATGGATACATTTTAGCTTTTTAAAAATGAATATTTAAATTACTATATAGTGTTTTTTTGCACAACTTCACTTACAAAATAGCTCATACATCTTAAATGTTTATAATATATGCTAATTGAATATGTATATAGGTTGTTCAAAAACATATGTGAATAATGATTCATATAGGTTATAAATTATGTGCTTATAAAATGGTAAAATATAATAAGTTTATATACATGTTAAATGGTTATAATGTATGCTAATTGAATAAGTATGTGGGTTGCTCAAAAGTATAATAATTCATATAAATTATAAATTATGTGTTTATAAAATGGTTATATAAATAATATATATTTTAATTTTTTATTTAACTAATATTAATAAATGAATATATAAAATTGACATATTTAATTTAATTAAAATTAATAATAATATATAAAATATGTAAAAATATTAAATTAGAAAAAAAATTGAATACATTAAAATAAAACTACATATTATAATTAATTAATCGTTGAAGTGTAAAATATGTAAAAGTTAAGAGAGTAACTAAAAGTATAAACTCTTCAAAAATACCATAATTGTAGGAATGTGTTAACATTAATATTTTAAACACACAAAGAGGTAATTTTATAAACATAGAAACTACTTCTAAATTGGATTTTTTTTTTGTTAATTAATTGGAGACTAATGAGAATTATTATGTCGTAAGGCGTTCCCTCTGAAATGAATTCCCCTCCCTGCCCTCGTGTCATCTCTCCCCTCCTTCTGATGAATCGTTAGACGATTGGAGTGTTTCCAGCCGTTGATTGAACATGCCCAGTTGATTGAACATGCCAAATCCTTGCCATCTTTCTCGAATGTGACATAATCGAGTTTTGAGGTGTGGGCGTAAGTGTACGTGTTGGGCATGCATCTTACCCTTCCATTACCATGGTTAATGAACTCATCCAGTTGCAACTCATCATCTTGGCTAGGAAGAGTTGTCGAAGAACCTGTTTCTTACAAAGTACCTTTCATTGGAATTGCTTTGGAATTGCAGGCAGCATTTTCTGTCATGAATGAAGCAAGAAGTTACAAGAAACACCATGCTCGCCTCTCACATACTTGATTTTGATGGATATGTTGAATTTTTTAAGACCTGGTTGTTTCTTCGAATCTTTATTCGTAGTTTTAGATTGGCTCCATGGCGCTCGTAACTCCGTTGGAGGAAAGGCTCCGAGGATTGATGGATATGTCAATTTTTTCCAGACCTGGTTATTTCTTTGAATCTTTATTCAAAGTTTTAGTTTGGCTCCATGGCACTCATAACTCCGCTGGAGGAATGGCTCTGAGGAGGCAGAACACCACCAAGTTAGTGGTTACCTCCATTTGGGTTCTGCAAAGACTTATAAGGCTTTCATTCTTGAACTTTAGGGTTTCGACCAATAAATTTTAGGGTTTTAACGTTAGGGATTTTAATGTTTCAAGTTGCTCGTAAGTGTGTTCCACTGCCATTTCCTTCTGGCCATAAAAATGGATTTGTTTATGATATGAATGCGTATGGATGGATAGAATTGATGGGAATGTACCTCTATTGAACAAGAGGTCCCATGGATTCTCTATTTTTGCTCGGTGCACATGGATACTTTGGCCCATTATATGCTTTCTATATGGTTTTAGATATACAGTTTTGAAAGTTTGTCTCTGTTGAATGTTGTAGCAATTAATATTTGTATATACATAGAATGCTGAACATGGAGACATTTGAAAAGGGATATCTTGAATATTTTGAACATCGAACTATGTACTGGAATTCCTAAGAAAATAGCCTCCTCTTTTAACTAAGGTTTTCACAATTCTGAAGTTAATTTGTGCAGATCAACTCCAGGAGGTTAGCCATCGCCGTCACGGAGGACTCAGATGCACCAGGGGAGGAAGACAACTGAAACGAAATGAGCTGCAAAATACAAATGTCAGAGTTGTGAGGGGAGGTCGAAAGGATCTGATCGACCATCCCCGAGGACGAATGCCTAGAATCGAAGCTTGATGAGGTTAATTCGGCCATGAGAAGCTAGCTCACGGATGGGTTTGGCCTGTATGGGGGCTAGGGTAGAACCCTAGCCGTCGCCATTTCTTCATGCAGCATGAGCTCCATTCCTTATCCTTCCAATGCATTCGAGTTCTTACTAAAGATTATGGAGGCCCTATTAGAAATTTAGGTTCCACTCTAGGTTCTAATTAGGATCTGATGGCCCTTTTCTCCACCTTCTACTACTTTCTTGCATCATAAGTAAATAGTTTCACAATAAATCTAGGATTCTTTTGCATCATAAGATATTATTTTAATCATAAATCCACGATATCATTTTTTTTAAACATATGGTTTTGTTGTAGGGAAAATTTTTGAAGCATGACCCAGAAAAGGAAAACAAAAATAAAGAATTTGTAAAATTAACTAGCAGACATACAATCGCGTTGATGTTGGTGCTACTTGTGATGTTCTCTAAATCCATTTTCCTACCACCTGTTTGCATAGATCAGTGGTCCCAGTTTATTCTATGGAGCCTAGACTTGGAATTGAATTGCATGTACTATATACCACGAATTTCATTAGATCATTCCCACAACTCCTAAGGCGAAAACAATCCCTCCATAAATTTATAGAACTGATAGCCTCCACCTGCAACACTGATTCTTTGGCAGTTTTTACTTTGCTTGGTCCAATCATCACAACCTACTAGACGCATAGGAATGCGAATGCAATTGTTTTCTTCTGATATCGAAGATATATGATGAAGCATTTCAAAGGATGCAGTAGGGGATTCTGCCTCATTCTTAGTGACATGCAACAGGTCCTATTTATACCCATGGCAGGCATTTGTTAGGCAATTTGAACATGGCAATAGGCACTAGGAATTAGAGTCTTTTTAATGTACTAGGCATCCGAAGAGCAAGCATGGTTGTGATCTCTTCTATATTCTGGAATGTAATGCATTGACATCTCTACTCCTCTGCAACAGAGACTGTCCGGAATGCAATGCATTGACATAAGAAAACCTCTACATGGAATGGTGAAGACCCTAAAGGAAGGAAATTCAGGCCTATGGAATCCACACCATGGGAATTCCAGATATACTTCATGAATTGCTTCATAGAGGAACTGGACATGTGACCTCACAACATTACAACAACATCATTTCCATATTCCTTTTCATCTTCAGATTTGCTTGTACATGTGGTCAGTCCAAAACCATTAATTTCCTTCATCTTAGGACCTCTATTTGTAGCCATAACATTTATGGCACTAATCTCCAGATCGAGCCTACCTCTTAATAGGCTTGTAACAAAAATTTCTAAATTTCCTACCCAAACAAGTCCTGCATCAGGAATATTGCTACTTGCTTTTACAACTTCAGCTTCGCCGACCTCAAATTGTGCCAAGGCAATAATAGATAGCGTTCCAACCAAAGAACCAAGTATGCGATCAAAAACTGCAACATGGATTAGATTCCCTGCCACTTCTTCAATAAAGCCATTTCTAAATACAATGAAAGAGAGAAGCAATCCTAATCTCTGATAGCTAAAATCTATCACTCCCAAACAAAGCTCATGTCGTCCCACATTTATAACAAAATAGTGAGGGCATGATGGCATTTTCTTAACAAAAAGTTAAATTCCATACCATACTCGTGTGAAAACGAGAACTTAAGTTTGAGCAAAGTGATGAGACAATATAAACTAATTTTAACATACTAGATTGTGAAATTCCTTCGATTATGTAGCTAAGCTTCATGAGCTCTTGGCAACTTCTGCTCACAAATGGCTCCCTAAAAATCCTATTAATTATATCACTAACTTGGTGATCCAAGCCGTAAAATATTTGTCCATTGGTCCTCTTACTCACTAACATTTTCACTATGACCTGGAGTTTGATGTGCATTATTCTGCACTTTGGCAGTTGGGATATTCAAACCAGAAAACATGTCAATGCTGGAGATACTCGTGATGTCCGCTAATTCACTAGTTATACCTTTGGATGCAGCTTCAGTATGCTTTAGTGTCTTTTTTTTCACAATGCTTGTCATTTCAAGAGCATCTAGATAGTAGTTAGTATAGGGATTTCCACTTGCATTTTCATTATGAATTGGTGCTTGATGTGTTTGCTTGGTCCAGTCATCACTGCCCAATGGATGCACTAGAATGTAGATGAAACTGTTTTCTTCCGATATCGAATAAATATGATGAAGCATTTCACAGAATGCAGCAAGGGATTCTTCCCCATTCTCAGTGACATGCAACAAGTCCTGTTTATACCCATGGCAGCCATTTGTTAGGAAATTTGAACATGGAAATAGGCACCAGGAATGGTAGTCTTTTTAATGTATGAGGCATCCGAAGAGAAAGCATGGTTGTGATCTCTTCTACTATCTGGAATGCAATGCATTGACATCTCTGCTCCTCTGCAACAGAGACTGTCCGGAATGCAATGCATTGACATAAGAAAACCTCTGCATGGACTGGTGCAGACCCTAAAGGGAGGAAATTCAAGCATATGGAATCCACACCATGGGAATGATGGATATACTTCATGAATTGCTTCATAGAAGAACTAGGCATTTGACCTGACAACATTATAAAAACAACATTACCATATTCCTTTTCATCTTTAGATTTCCTTGTACATGTGGTTAGTCCAAACCCATTAATTTCTTTCAGCTCAGGACCTCTATTGGTAGGCAGAACATCTCTGGCACCAATCTCCAGATCGAACCTACCTCTTAACAGGCTTGTAACAAAAATTGCTATATTTCCTACCCAAGCAATTCCTACATCAGGAATATTGCTACTTGTTGCTTTTACAACTTCAGCTTCACCGACCTCAAATTGTCCCAAGGCAATAGCGGATAGCCATGCCAACCATGCAACCAAGTATGCAATCAACAACTACAACATGGATCAGATTCGCCACCACTCCTTCAATAAAGGCATTTCTAAATACAATGAAAGAGAGAAGCAATCCCAATGTCTGATAACCAAAATCTATTACTCCCAGACAACATTCATTTCATCCCACATTTATAACAAAATAGTGTGGGCATGATGACATTTTCTTAGCAAAAAGTTCAATTCCATACCGTACTCCTCAGAAAATAGGAACATAAGTTTGAGAAAAGTGGTGAGATAGTATAAACTAATTTTAACATACTAAATTGTGAAATTCCTCTCATTATGAAGCTAAACTTCATGAGCTCTTGAGCTCTTGGCAACCTCTGCTTACAAGCTGCTCCCTAAAAATCATATTAATTATATGCATATAGATATAGTTGCTGTATGGTTAATGTTGTTGTATGGTTATAGTGGCTGGGGTAGTTGTAAAAAAAATTGTACTAACAGATTTAATTCAACCCAAGGTCAATTTCATGGCCTCTTCTAGTGGGATGACATGCATTCTCGGAACTTCCACACCCAAAGGGATGGAATTGGTTTGGCATACAAGGGTGATGATATCTAGTTTAATGCAATCTACCAATCCCTTATGGAGAGTTGACAACTTGAGTAATGAATTATTCATGACAATTAATGAGGATATGATGTCATATTTGGTCATGACAGTAAGGAAATGGAGTAGATTACTAAAGTGGAAATAGATAACAGTATAACAGTGAATTTCATCCCCTCCGGATTTGGATGTGATTTGTCCCTTTTCAACAAGTAATCAAATTCAAATAGCAGGGAGAAACTAATCCAAGACTCTACAAAATAATCCAAACCCATTGCTATTTTGTTTCAGACATGCACCAACTGTTATTTCACAGTACATTCAAACCAAAGAGTTGTGTTTGCATGTGTCAAGTAGTACTGGGTGCACTGCATTTGCATGATATTTGCAGGCCAAATAATGCTCATGTAGTTCCTGCCAGCACCCATCATCATAGTTCAGAGCATAGCTTCCAACATCATATTTGAATTCATGAGATGGCCTTGTTGTAGCTATCATGTTTCTGAACTTGGCTCCCTAATTTCCCAGGGTTAAGGCATGATATTTGCAGGCCAAGTAATGGTCATGCAGTTCCTACTAGCACCCATCATCAAAGTTCAAAGCATAGCTTCCAACATCATATTTGAATCCCTGAGATGGCCTTGTTGTAGCTATCATGTTTCTCAACTTGGATCCCTAATTTCCCAGGGTTCCACATTCCCTTTGCTATAACCACATGAGCATTTCAAATGATATTTCCATTAATACTAAAGTTCTGTAGGGAAGGAACTATGGGCAAAGAAAAATACATATATTAGAAGCCAGCGGTGAGGTCTCAGACATGACAAGGGTAATGGTAGGGGAATCTTGTGAGAGTACTATCCCCTGTGCAAACATTTCCTAAACGTTTGACATGGTCCCAAGGGAAATGAGAGGAGTTTGTTCCCAAGTTTCAATCAATCTCAGAAGAGACTGTATAGAGCCACTAAGAGTTTGTAGAAACACAGAGTACTTCATAATAAAAAACTGTAAAGTCCCAATGGTAGTCAACTATAATTATAACTTTAAAGAGAGGGGCCTGCTTTCTGTTCCGTGGTAATCAAATTCACTCATCAACTTTGATGAGTATTAACACTATATTATGATTAATCTTTTAATGATTTTAACCAATGACACAAATCACAATTATTTAAATTATTTTCACAAATCAAATAGAATGGGTAAAAATCAGTTTTAAAAATCATGTAAAGAGCAGTTTAAAAATAAAATTCAGAGATTCGTTTTTCAATGTTAAAATATTCTTTTTTTCTTTTTTTCTTCAGATTTATATTGTTTGTTCATTTGAATATTCGTAGTTGTGCGTTGTTTCTTCTTCGCCCCAGTTTATTCTATGGAGCCTAGGCTAGGAATTGAATTACATGTACTATATACCACGAATTTCATTAGATCATTACCACAACTCCTAAGGCGAAAACAATCCCTCCATAAAATTATAGAACTCATAGCCTCCACCTGCAACACTAATTCTTTGGCAGTTTTTACTTTGCTTGGTCCAATCATCACTACCTACTGGACGCACAGGAATGCAGATGCAACTATTTTCTTCTGATATCGAAGATATATGATGAAGCATTTCAAAGGCTGCGGTAGGGGATTCTACCTCATTCTCAGTGACATGCAACTGGTCCTATTTATACCCATGGTAGCCATTTGTTAGTCAATTTGAACATGGTAATAGGCACTAGGAATTAGAGTCCTTTTAATGTACTAGGCATTTGAAGAGCAAGCGTGGTTGTGATCTCTTCTATAGTCTGGAATGCAATGCATTGACATCTCTATTCCTCTGCAACAGAGACTGTCCGGAATGCAATGCATTGACATAAGAAAACATCTACATGGAATGGTGCAGACCCTAAAGGAAGGAAATTCAGGCCATGGAATCCACACCATGGGAATGCCAGATATACTTCATGAATTGCTTCATAGAGGAACTGGGTGTGTGACATCACAACATTACAACAACATCATTTCCATATTCCTTTTCATCTTCAAATTTCCTTGTACATGTGGTCAGTCCAAAACCATTAATTTCCTTCATCTCAGGACCTCTATTTGTAGCCAGAACATTTCTGGCACTAATCTCCAGATTAAGCCTAGCTCTTAATAGGCTTGTAACAAAAATTTCTAAATTTCCTACCCAAGCAAGTCCTACATCAGGAATATTGCTACTTTCTTTTACAACTTCAGCTTCGCCGACCTCAAATTGTGCCAAGGCAATAGCAGATAGCGTTCCAACCAAGGAACCAAGTATGCGATCAACAATTGCAACATGGATCAGATTCCCTGCCACTTCTTCAATAAAGCCATTTCTAAATACAATGAAAGAGATAAGCAATCCTAATCTTTGATAGCTAAAATCTATCACTCCCAAACAACGTTCATGTCGTCCCACATTTATAACAAAATAGTGAGGGCATGATGGCAATTTCTTAACAAAAAGTTAAATTCCATACCATACTTGTGTGAAAGTGAGAACTTAAGTTTGAGCAAAGTGATGAGACAATATAAAATAATTTTAACATACTAGATTGTGAAATTCCTCCGATTATGTAGCTAAGCTTCATGAGCTGTTGGCAATTTCTGCTTACAAACGGCTCCCTAAAAATCCTATTAATTATATCACTAACTTGGTGATCCAAGCCATAAAATCTTTGTCTATTGATCCTCTTACTCACTAACATTTTCACTATGACCTGGAGTTTGATGTGCATTATTTTGCACTTTGGAAGTTGGGATATTCAAACCAAAAAACATGTCAATGCTAGAGATACTCGTGATTTCCGCTAATTCACAAGTTAGACCTTTGGATGCAGCTTCAGTATGCTTTAGTGTCTTTGTTTTCACAATTATTTTCATTTCAGGAGCATCTAGATAGTAGTTAGTATAGGGATTTCCACTTGCATTTTCATTATGAATTGGTGCTTGATGTGTTTGCTTGGTCCAATCATCACTGCCCACTGGACGCACTAGAATGTAGATGAAACTGTTTTCTTCCAATATCGAAGAAATATGATGAAGCATTTCACAGAATGCAGCAAGGGATTCTTCCCCATTCTCAGTGACATGCAACAGGTCCTGTTTATACCCATGGTAGCCATTTGTTAGGAAATTTGAACATGGAAATAGACACCAGGAATGATAGTCTTTTTAATGTACAAGGCGTCCGAAGAGAAAACATGGTTGTGATCTCTTCTACTATCTGGAATGCAATGCATTGACATCTTTGCTCCTTGGCAATAGAGACTACCCGGAGTGCAATGCATTGACATAAGAAAACCTCTGCATGGATTGGTGCAGATCCTAAGGGAAGGAAATTCAAGCATATGGAATCCACACCATGGGAATGGTGGATATACTTCATGAATTGCTTCATAGAGGAGTTGGGCACGTGACCTGACAACATTATAGCAACAAAATTACCATATTCCTTTTCATCTTCAGATTTCCTTGTACATGTGGTCAGTCCAAACCCATTAATTTACTTCAGCTCAGGACCTCTATTGGTAGGCAGAACATCTTTGGCACCAATCGCTAGATCGAACCTACCTCTTAACAGGCTTGTAACAAAAATTTCTATATTTCCTACCCAAGCAATTCCTACATCAAGAATATTGCTACTTGCTACTTTTACAACTTCAGCTTCACCGACCTCAAATTGTGCCAAGGCAATAGCGGATAGCCATGCCAACCATGCAACCAAGTATGCAATCAACAACTACAACATGGATCAGATTCCCCACCACTCCTTCAACAAAGGCATTTCTAAATACAATGAAAGAGAGAAGCAGTCCCAATGTCTGATAACCAAAATCTATGACTCCCAGACAACATTCATTTCTTTATGGATTCATTATTTAACAGCATCAAGTCCTACCATGGAAGGGATATGATGGACAACGCATCAGATTTCGAGAAATTAAGATTATCCAGAGCTAAAATCATCCCTATTCATGGCTCATGGATACATCATTAAGGTTGAAGAATATCTATTGTCGCATCCCCTGATGATGGACTCGGCAGTCGAAACGTTGGGTTCACAAAACTCTGTAACAGGTCATTCCTCCTCTACTAAAACCATCATCACCTGTATGGATTCATTATTTAACAGCATCAAGTCCTACCATGGAAGGGATATGATGGACAACGCATCAGATTTCGAGAAATTAAGATTATCCAGAGCTAAACTCATCCCTATTCATGGCTCATGGATACATCATTAAGGTTGAAGAATATCTATTGTCGCATCCCCTGATGATGAACTCACTTGGCAGTTCGAAACGTTGGGTTCACAAAACTCTGTAACAGGTCATTCCTCCTCTACTAAAGCCATCATCACCTGTATGGATTCATTATTTAACAGCATCAAGTCCTACCATGGAAGGGATATGATGGACAACGCATCAGATTTCGAGAAATTAAGATTATCCAGAACTAAAGTCGTCCCTATTCATGGCTCATGGATACATCATTAAGGTTGAAGAATATCTATTGTCGCATCCCCTAATGTTGAAGTCACTTGGTAGTCCGAAACGTTGGGTTCACAAAACTCAATAACAGGTCATTCCTCCTCTACTAAAACCATCATCACCTGTATGGATTCATTATTTAACAACATTCATTTCGTCCCACATTTATAACAAAATAGTGTGGGCATGACGACATTTGCTTAGCAAAACGTTCAATTCCGTACCATACTCCTCTGAAAATAGGAATGTAAGTTTGAGAAAAGTGGTGAGACAGTATAAACTAATTTTAACATACTAGATTGTGAAATTCCTCTCATTATGAAGTTAACTTTATGAGCTCTTGAGCTCTTGGCAACCTCTGCTTACAAGCTGCTCCCTAAAAATCATATTAATTATATGCATATAGATATAATTGTTGTATGGTTATAGTGGCTGGCGTAGTTGTAAAAAAAAATTGTACTAACAGATTTAATTCAACCCAAGCTCAATTTCTAAAAGAAATTTGTACTAACAGATTTAACTCAACCTAAGGTCAATTTGATGGCCTCTTCTAGTGGGACGACATGCATTCTCGGAACTTCCACACCCAAAGGAATGGCATTGGTATGGAGAGTTGACAACTTGAGTAATGAATTATTCATGACAATTAATAAGGATATGATGTCGTATTTGGTCATGACAGTAAGGAAAGGGAGTAGATTACTAAAGTGGAAATAGATAACAGTGTAATAGTGAATTTCATCCCCTCCGAATTTGGATGTGCTTTGTCCCTTTTCAACAAGTAATCAAATTAAAATAGCAGGGAGAAACTAATCCAAGACTCTACAAAATAATCCAAACCCATTGCTATTTTGTTTCAGACATGCACCAACTGTTATTTCACAGTACGTTCAAACCGAAGAGTTGGGTTTGCATGTGTCAAGTACTACTGGGTGCACTACATTTGCATGATATTTGTAGTCCAAACAATGCTCATGCAGTTCCTGCCAACACCCATCATCAAAGTTCAAAGCATAGCTTCTAGCATCATATTTGAATCCCTGAGATGGCCTTATTGTAGCTATCATGTTTCTTAACTTGGCTCCCTAATTTCCCAGGGTTAAGACATGATATTTGCAGGCCAAATAATGCTCATGCAGTTCCTGCCAACACCCATCATCAAAGTTCAATGTTAAAATATTTTTTTCCATCATTAAAGTTCAATGTTAAAATATATATATATATATTTTTCTATTTTTTCTTCAGATTTATATTGTTTCTTCTTTCGAATATTGCTAGTTGTTAGTTGTTTCTTGTTCGTTCATGTCTAAGAAATTTAATTTAGACATTTCTAAATTAAATGTAATAAATTATAATGCACATGGTTATTTATTATTTTTTCTTTTCAAATATTTTTATTATTGTTCTCTATTGTTTTTTTTATTCATGTCTAAGAAATTTCTAAATTAAATTGTAATAAATTATATTACATATTTTTATTTATTATTTTTTCTTTTCATAAATTATAATGCACATTGTTATTTATTATTTTTTCGTTTCAATTTTTATGATTATTTTTTCTAAAATATTTAACAAAACTTCATATTAGATTGTTGGAATCCATAGTGCACATTGTTTCTCATTGTGGCTATAAGAGATTTCTATAGTAAGAAATATGACCTTTTGGTATGTGTATTGCAATTCTATAAATGTTTTTAATATGAATTTGGTTTTTAATATGTATATATGAATTTGGTTCTTAAATTATACATATTAAGAGTTTTGGCTCTTTGGTATTTGTGGTGTAACTTTGTAAATGCTTTTAATATGGATTTGGTTTTTGAACTATATAATTTTGTTTATTTAGTGAATTCTTTTAACTTTAAGAGTAATAAAATAATCAGATTATTTTTATATCACTATAGAAGGAATTTTGCATAATTGAACAGCTAGTTTTATTATTAATGAAAGAATAATTCTAATCATTTTTCATTTTTTATTTTTTATTTTATTTGATTGCAAATAATCTTAGTAAGGTGTTATTAGTTTGTAAGATCTATTTCCTATATCTAAATATTTAGTTGCTTATCACCCTACTAGACCTCTTTCCTCTCATACAATAATCATGTATGTACATAAAATCCCAATCAAGCTTCTCTATGTTAGTTTTCCCCTCAACATGTTGTCATTTGCAACCATATCTCCTTCTACAAGCCACAATCTCTTGGCTTTGAAACCACTTGTCGTAAAAAGTGAGATAGAAATAAATACGTTTTATAATACATGATAACACATAAACAATTAAAAATACATGAACACCATATTTTACCCTAGAATCCGTTACGAGAAAATTGAATAATATATCTACTCTTTCTCATGGCTTAAAAGAATCCAAACTAGCCAAAGTGAGCCCTCCAATCAATTTAAGAATATTACAATAGAGAATCCTCAAGATTTTAACAACTTCATCACATATAATCGATAGGCTCTAAGACCATGGCCACAAAAGTCATGTGCCCACATTTATGATTTCGTTTTAGCTTTATTATTACTTAGTATACAAGCAAATGATGAAATCGAGTAAAAACATAGTAAATTACTCCATAATGGCTTTCCTCATCATTTTTAATACTAATAAAAATCTTCGCTATATCCCTAGCAACTTTGTAAAAATATTCTCTTAATAAGAAGTCAAAGAAAACTTCATATGGATGATCCAATTAAATACTTCCTGTTCAAAATTTATCTAGTTTCTAAAATTTCTTATAACATGCTACAGCCTTAGGGCGTTTCCATTGCAACATATGGTGCAATTGCTAGTTATTATATTTATTCACTTACTTTCTTGCATAGTTGCATCTCATTATAGTTGTCTGCTTTAAACTTTCTTGCATAGTTTATAGTTGTATTTCTCACATGAGATTAAATCGTTAAAAACACAATGTTTTACTTTTTAAATTAGAGATTCAAAAGACAAGATCTCCCTCATCTAATTTACGATGTGTAGCTACCAAATTAACATAAAAATAAACAATGAAATACTAATTTACAAATCTTTCACAAACAAAAACAATTCTAAGCTTCAACTTGAGCTTATACAACCATTTATTTTTCCAACCTTATTCATACATTAATGTCTCTTCCTACACCAAAAATTTGTTTGGAAATAACTTATCTATAATTAAAAAAAAAAAAAAACAGAAATAAGTCTATGCCGCCATTATCCACACATTAACATGCTCCCTTCTACAACGAAGGGCTAAGGAATAAAAATAGCAATAAGAAAAAATAAAAAATAAAAAAATAAACCATTTACTGTTTAGA
>APFE030004873.1:0-11049 GCA_000404065.3 Pinus taeda
TGGATTGGATGCTTCGGCATGTATAAATATGTATTGTAACATTGAAAGGAACATAATGAAAAATCAAGCTGGTAGTCCCGGTTTTGGGATCCAGTGGGAATATCTTTGTGTATGTGTTTTATGTGTTATGCTCTCACATTTTTATTTTTCCTGTGATTTAGAATTCATATGCAGGTAATTTCTGTACGGGATTAAAACCTACAGGGAGGTCGTCGAGATTTGCGAGGCTGGTCTTGCAAAGGTTCGATTAGTTCAGGCCCTAACTCCTTATATCCCAACCTCGTTGGGGACATGCAAAGAAAGACAGAGAAAGAGCAAACCACTTTGATACGATTGATCCAGATTTAAACAGGAACGCAACAAATTATAGATATAACCATACATACAGAAACAATGGAAAACCCTGAACATCCAAAAACCTTACCCTAGGAGATGAAGCACCAAACTATGGGCCCTGTTTTGGGTAAATTGGTACATCAACTTCTCGAGGTCGTAATTTTGACATACAATCTCCGTTTGACGTGCACAATACCTCGTTAGAAATATCTATCCGAGGAATACAACTTTGGGATGAACAACATCAATCAATGGATGCGTATTTCTCCCATTTTCTCTCAAAAAAGGTCGTTTAGGGCCTCAAAACGGCTCTGAAAGTTCAAGACCCAAAAAAACTGTTAAAAATAGTAAATTGCGCTACAACTAAGGAAACTGAAAAACTGAAAGAAACAATGGTGGGGGTCCAAGTGGAATTGATGGGTGGCCACCAATATCCACCTAGATCAATAATAACATAATATAATTTGGTTATGTCATATATAGATAACTTATATTTAGTATAAGATAATAGGTGTTCAATTTTTTTATCTCTTGTTATAAAGAGAAAGTTGAGAGATTTTTTGAGTTAGGATTTTGGTATTATATATATTTCCTTAATTTTCAAAGACATTTAGTAACATAATATAATTTGGTTTATTTAAAATATAATAACTTGTTATTCTAAAATCGTTTTCTTTTGTTTTTATTCAAAGAAAACATATGTTTTTTTAGATTTAGTAGAATGAAAATTACAATTTTCACATATATATTAAGATATTAATGTTTCAACCAACCTAATATTTGGATTTTTGGAATATAAATCTATATCAATTTATCATACTATCTTTTTTAATACATATGATAGTTTAAGTACAATATTTATATATTATCCACAATTGATAATATTCACTTTATAAAGAGTCAAAACATAAACTTTCTTGTATTTAATGAAATTTCTGTAGCTTATATTGGGTTTAAGCTTATTATCCATTTTTATCATGATGTGTGGCCTAAAATCATTAAGGGGGTTCAACCTCAATGAAGCCCTTCATATTCTCTACCCCGCAAAGTATGAAAGTAAAAGTATTTTGCTTGTGGTAATTACATATCAAAAATATATGAAAACACATTTGAATATATATATATCGCAAAACATAAATATATCGGATTTACAAAGGAAACAAGTGTTAAAGTTAAAGGCCCAAACTTGAAAGTATATATATTATGTTTTATAATCATATCGCATAACATATATATAAATAATATATATATATATAATATATATATATAATATATATATATATATATATATATATATATATATATAGAAAGCGTCGATTGTGATGAGCGATGGGGATTTTGGACCCGATAAGTTTTATAGCACGTCTGGCTTATCACGAGTTGTAAAGGTTTTTATTGATATATCAAAAGTCCTTCATATATATTTGTTTACGCAATTTTATACACATTTCTATTATAAAGGGTTATAATAGAAAGGCCAGACTCGAAGCATATATATATTATAATTAAAAGCCCCAACGGGTCTGCAAAGCATATTAAAAGGCAGATTTCAAGTTATAAGGAAGGTTTTCAGGCAGATCAAAAACGGTAAATGGTTTTATTAGAGCTCACCCTGTCCCACTCAGCATTCAACATGTAGCAGTAGGGTGGAGAGAGGAAACTGCCCATTTCGGGCAAGTATTCTCTGGCCTTATGTCTCATCCGAAATCTTTGTAGACAATATGATCTGCTAAGCACAGATCTACGGTGGGGATCTATCATGGGAGAGGTATGCCTCGATAATTGTGCAAAGCCTGCATTAAAAGCAAAAAAGCATGTTTTATGGCATATTTCTATTATAAAAGGTATATAATAGAAATAGTGCAATTATGAAGGATTTATACATATGAGGCTTCAGGGTACATAAAGTTAAGTTTTGTAGTGATATATCATTTGAAAGGGCCAACTGTGATTTGCAGCGGAAGTCAATGGAGCGTTGTACGGGTGGATTTGACAGGTTTATAAAGCAGAATTAACTCTTTTAAGTTCTGGATTAATCAGAAGTTCACGTTAATTTCTCTGTGTGGAGTGGAAAATCAAGGTTAGAGCTAAAGCTGAAGAGGAAGACAATCTGATATGTTTCTTTTCATTTTGGCCAATCAGAATGCCCATGTAAGCCTAGGATTATACAAACTAAACATGTTTCATTACGGCTAAAACGAATTAAGCATCATTAGGGCATTTACAGAGGAATTCAACAGCAGATCAATAAAGCAAGCCAATAGTTATCATCCCCTTCTGAATCTAGTTATGTTATTTTTATTTCATGCTCTTTGAGGTGTCTTTTACCCTCTATAAAATTCTATAATAGTTTTTACTTCATATAGTTAGAAAAGTAGTTAGATAGTTTGCGCAGTTTCAGAAATCAACAACTGTTCCACAATGTACAAAAAGAGGAAAATTTACTAAAAAGGGTTCGAATTTTGGAGAACCTGAAGACTAGGCCATTGTATTCCTGATATCATCATTGATTAATGAAATAATCAGAAGTTTCCATGAGTCGTTGCATATAATTTTGTAAGCTTCTCTGTCATGTTCCATGCTATGTTTTCTTCTTTTCAAGTATAGTAATGAAGCTGCAAGCCTTTATTTGCTTATGTAGATAAAGTTAAAATTCCTTAAAAGAGCTCTCCTATACTTGAAGTCCTTACTCCCTTTCAAAGTTATAGATAATAGTTTCTGTGAAATACCAACATATTGTCTATGATTCAGTTCTCATCATCATAGTTCCTCTAAGTTACAAATAGTAGTTTCTCTGAAAGATCAACATATTATCTTTAACTTCTCCTTCAAACTTTCTTCATTCATCTTTTATATCTAGCAACAAATGGCATTCTGAGATGTCCTGGTCATACATGTATTAAGAGTTAAAGACCAAGTTTTCCAGGCCCTTCATTTGAGAACACAACAAACAATAAGTGACAGTAAATAATATTTATTAATGTCTTAAGCACAATTTCCCTATAGCCAGGAAATTGGTTTCTTAAGGAACAACAAAAACTAGGGGTTTTAATAAACCCTTCAAACAAGTGACCCAACAACTATGACATATTAAACCCTTAACTTAATAAATCTAACTTAATAGTCTCTCTAACCCAACTAACCTTTCTTAACACACTTATCATCATCACTATTATTTTCGTCATTGTCATTATTATCATCATCATCACCATCATCTTTATCCTACCTAATAACCTATCAATAAAGGGTAGTCATCGTCATCATCATCATTACCACCACCACTATAGTCATTGTCATTTCCATCATCATCATCATCATCATCACCATCATGATCATAAAAATGATTATCATGATCATGATAATCCAAGTTGATATTAGTGTCCAACCATCTCTTCCACTAACTCTGTGGTTCCCTTCTTCTTGGTAGTTTTTCTATGGATTTCCGACTCCAAAATTTATGAGGAAATTTTGAGACCATAAATGACGTTTCTTGTCAATTTGAGTGTCTATGGGTTACCATGGTATACCCAATCCCTGGCTAAAATTTGTATCTTTGATAGTTCTTTCCAATAAGCTACCAAATATCCCAAACAAGCATTATAAATGTTGCACCCTAGGGAAGATGATGTGACAACTAATCACCTCGAGGCCCATAAACTTTTTGGCACTTCATCTTTTAGGGTTAGGGTATTGGACCTCTAGGTTTCTTTTTTTGTTAAACAATCATTCTTTTGGCATCTTGTAATAGCTTTTGTGAATGCATGTGGCCATCATCTCTCTCTCTCTCTTCAAAGAAAACTCCCACTACTCTAGTTGGTTTGTGTTTTACAATATTTTGCTATTTTATTTTTCAATAGAAGTAAGGTTTTCACTATATTATTGTGCTCTCTATTATATTTTTATGTATATATATTTCATTTCCTATCTGTTGACGAGCAGAGTTGTTATGCTTCAATACTAGAACCCTCGAATCTCAATGGGTTGGTGAGATAATGGGACTAGGCCCAGGGTTTAATGCCAAAAATTATGTTGCAATTATTTACAACAACTTTGTACAAAGCAACAAAGGAAAACTATTTATATAAGAAAATTAAAAATTAAAATGGAAAAATAAACAAAATAGAAACTATGTATATAAGAAAATTAAAGAATACAATGGAAAAATAAACAAAAAAGAAACTATGTAAATGGAAATATACATCGTTGTAAGTAAATAGCTAAAATTAAAACAAATTAAAATTGATGAATTAATTTATAGGCATATTTTTGAAAAATTCATACCTTATTAGCCATAAGGCTGCACATGTGTGTTTATACAATCTAATATAAATTTAATAATAACTTTAGTTGTTAACATTAGAGGAATATGTTTTCAAATATTTAAAATATAAGGAAAAACTATTGGAGAAAATATGCCAAAAATATATCAATTGTCAAAATGCTAATTTTATTGATAAAATGAGAGTACATCATATTACTTTAGTCCATTTTTGTGAAAATCATGGCCATAAATAACTTTAAAATGTCTAAGATGTAACAAAATTCATATATAGACATCCAAAATGGCAAATAATAAAGCAAAATGAAATGTTGGGTAACATGGAATCTTTCGATAAGATTGGAACAACAAAGTTTTCCACAAAAATTATGCTGGTTAGCACTGATATGACAAATTATTAGACCTTTTCAGAACACTTATTGATGCAAGAAATGAATAGCAACCTTTTAGAAAGAATCACAAATTTGATGAGCTCACTTTTCTTCTTGTCAGTCCTGAAAGGATTTCTATTGTCACCAAAACAGGTAAGCTCTACCACTTTAGAATAAATGAATTAGAGGAAAAATGATAACTCTCAAAACTTATGCATATCTCTCTTTACTAATATTTTCCATCCTCCCTTATTTATCATATGCTTAGTTTTATACCTCCCTTAGATATTCGGAGGGAAAAGCTATCACATAACTAATTTTTTTGTTATATTAAACTTTTTTTTCTTTTTAAGTCAAGAAAAGACATTAAGAAGAGATATTTTTAATTTATTTAATTTAATAAAGTAGGTGGGGTCTGTAACAACTCTAGTCAAAAATCCATTTAATAAAGTTAATGAAGGCAAAATAATAACCAAGGTCATGGGACACGTATTCCAAGCTAAATGTTGGGCAAAAACATAGTGATGGGGATTGCTTGGCTATGGAAATTGGCTATGGAAATAAAAAAAACTTTGGAAAGACAAATTGGCATTAACTGACATTTTATTTATGAAAATAGTGGAACATAGGAGAAAAGGAAGGTGAAAGGTCACAGGATACATGTGAGGAGGAAAATGAATGAAAATAATGGAAAAGTGAAGAAATTAGAGGCCTCATTAATAAAAAGGCTTCTAAGGATCAGTTGACAATTTTATTTTAATTAATTTATTTTTTATTTATTTTTAAACTTGAAGCTTTATCTCTCCTCTCTCTCTCATACTCTTGGACACTTAGAGTTTCTTGGATCATTGTTAGAGGAGTGTGGCATACTTTGGATTTGGAGCAACAAGGCAAAGGAAGAGTAGGAAAGCGCAAGACGACATCGGGATAAGAAGCTATAACGAATTTTTCTTGCAATTACCCAGTTGCATGTATGATTTCCTTGCTAGTTTTGGAACGCATGGCACATGCATGTGGTTTCTTGGCTATGATTTGTCTTTGGCATGACGGATTTCTTGGATTGATAGTGGATTTTCCTATCCTTGCCAATTCCTAGATAGCCATGCTACTGTGGGTTTCTTTCCTTTTGTTTTCTGGTTGGTTCTCTTGTTCCTTATGGATGTGGGTTGAGTTATTAGTTCCCAGAGGTTTGGTTGGACAAACACTCTGGAATCCATGTAACAACGTGGGTTGAGTTACTATTCCTAGAAGTCTTGGTTGGAAAAACGCTCTGGAGCTCTTGGTGGGTTGAGTTACTAGTCTTGAAAGCCCTGGTTGGACAAACGCTCTGGAGCCTTGCAATAGTTGTGCGTTGAGTTACTAGTCCTGGAAGCCTTGCTTGGAACAAACACTCAAGAGTCCTTGAAAACTTGGGTAGAAACCAATCCGGTGATGGTTAGTGATGTCCAACCGTGAGGAGGAATCGTTGGTTGAGAGTTGAGGTGGTTTTGCCTCTGGAAGCCCTAATTTGGTTTGGTTTGATTTGTTTCATGATATCCCACATTCATACTTGGAATATGGCGTGGGGGTGATTGGTTGAAAGAGATATTTGATTTAACCCAATCTATGGTCGAGTGGTACGTGAAAGTCCTTGACTTGGTTGGATTTTTATATGTTAGTAAGAGCCCCTTTTCCTTGGTATTTTCATGAGTAAATGTGCTTGATATTATGTGGATTTAATGGTTGTTCTCTCATTCATATATAATTGGTTATTTTATGGTTATAAGTATGTTTTATGATATTTATAATATATGACATAGCAGGCAGTAAAGATAACGAAGATAAAGAAGAATAGGCGTCGAGGCAGGGGAGGATGAAGACAATGAGCACATACCATCGTGAGAGTAAGGATAACGAAGATAAAGAACAATAGATGTCAGGCCAGGAAAAGATGAAGGCAATGAACATATAATTCCATCAAGAGAGGATGAGATTATACACATGGAATCAAAATTTGGAAGACAAATAAAGCGAAGCTACTGTTAAATAACTCAAGGAATTCTATTAAATTAAACTAAACTAAATTAACCAATCATTTAAATTATTTTATATAAATTAGTTTTAATATAGATAGGTGAGCATCCAAAGATATGAATTTCTCTTTCTTTTAAAATAAAAATAAACTAGAGTAACTTTAATTTCATTTATTATTTTTATTTTATAATAAAAATTATTTAAAAAAAAAATAACTTACAATAAGTTGTGATACGATATTACGGTTTTTTTAACAATATTATGAATTAGTATCATAAATTATCTAATATCAGATGTCTCACCACTCATAATTCTAATTCTTTAATTTATAACTATTACATATATTATGAAATTATTTAGTCCAGTTTTAAATCATTCATTAATTACAATCATAAGGGGTGTTGTTTAAATATGTTAAGTTTTAAAATTTTAATCTATGACTATTATAAATAGTATAAAATTATTTAGTGCAGTTTTAAATCATTCATTAATTACAATTATAAGGGGTATTGTTTAAATATGTTAAATTTTAAAATTTAAGGAGAGTAATTAGGTGTGAATATGGGCATTATTGTATCACATTTGGAGAAAACAAACATTTTATCATAGAATTATGATCATTTATCACTCGAAGATCCATGCACCAAAGGTTCAACTTGACACCAAGAAATTTTCTCATTCCAAAGATCAATATGAGGAAGTTTGATGGGTAAATATAATATAACATGGATATTCCAGATGGAGTATTACTTTGATCTACACCAAGTGTCATCCTAAAAAAGAAGTAGTTATTGCATCCTTGTATTTAGAATAAGATAACTTTATATGGTATCAATGGTTTTGTGAAAATAAAAATAACTCTATTTTATCCTGGTCCATTTTAATGGAAGAATTGATATCATATTATTGGGATATTAAGAAATATGTTCTTTAGTTAATTCCTAAGTCTTTAGCGAACAATCTTAATTATAGTGCACATCAAGCAATTCCAAAATTGAGTCTTAGGATCATTTTATAGACCTCTTTATGGGGACTTTAAAGGAAAACATCCAACATAAGGTGCATTTATTTGAACCTAACCTAAATACCTAGAGAACAATTTTAGTATGGTAGTGAAAATTGAAAGTAAAAATATGGCTACTGAAGAGTGGTCACAAACAACTATAAAGGACATCATGCTACCTCTCTTAACCTCACACAACTGATGATGTTCACACTTCATCAAATGGATTAAATAAGAACAAAGTGACAATTATTCAATTGTGACAAAAAGTAAATAAGGGGCTTAAATTAAATGAGAAGAAATTATTCTACATAGATTTTCAAGATGAAGCAGAACAAGAATCATAATTGTTATAAGATTTAGAGATAGAAGAGACTACTCCAACAATATCTTGTCATGCATTGGATGACATTAATACTCCAAGAAACTCGTAAGATAGAGGAAATATAAAAAAGAAAAAGGTAACATTGTTGATTAATTTATGTATTACCATAACTTCATTAATTGCAAATTAGAAAACCTTCTCAATTTTTTTTTGTATTTCCAATGCTAGAATTTCAAGCAATGATTTCAAATGAAGGCACCATACTAATTGTTCAGGGAAGTTCCATAGTATGTAGTAGAATATGTTGGAGTATTTATTGGAGAAACTATGATTACAATCCAAATGGGGGGTGCTAATGTTTTTTTAGGGTTCTAATGGTTACAATCATTGGGAATAGTGGCCCTTAATTTTATATATAATTTCATGATGTTTTCCTCCCAAGGCAAGGAAATTCAACTTATATGTTTCTAAGAAAAACCCTCTAAAGTGATAATCTCTAACAACATGAAAAAATTAATGAAAAATGAAGACCATGGTGTAGTTGCGCAATTATGCTCATGTTGTAGCGACTGCAACACCCTCCAAAATTTTGGCTTACATCCAAATTTCAGGGACTTCCTTGGTTTTTCCTTTGATGGTTGCAAACACTCAAGCTCACCCCATGAGCTCCTATGAAGTCTTTTAACCCTTTTGATTGTTTTACTAGCGGTCATCTTTTGGAATATTGATTTCTTTGTCATGCTTGCAATCTTGTTCTGGCGAGTTTGAAGGTTGTACTTGTGTGTTTGGGTTGTATTTTCTATGTAAAAATCCATTGTATTCAAACACAAAGTTGTAACCACTATCGTACAAGTGTCGTCACGGTCATCCGAAGGTATATCTCAAGTGTCACGCTTGTCACTTTCAGCTCTAAGGTAGTCTCACTGAGGGCATGTTTTCTCTTGTTGTAATGGTGATCTATGTTGTCTTGTCACCGAGTATGCTAAGTGTATGATCATAATGTCAAGTCTGCACAAGTTCACTTGCGTTCAACACATCCATTTTCCTGAAAAACTGTCCAATTAGACAACCCTCTTCCACCAGATTATGCCTGAGATGCATTGCATAATCTCAGCCCTCAATGAACTTGCTTTGTTGCTCAGAACTGTGCAGTACTTGAGTCTGTCCTCCAAGTCAGTTGCACTGTGCAATCTCAAAGGTGAGAAGCCTGTCTTCATCCTAGACTTGCGCAGAAGCTACCTCCATGTCCAAATTGAACTGGGCATTTCTCAAGCCCAATCATCAAGCCTCCTTTTGGTCTATCGGAACCCTGCACTACACCAAGACCCGAGTCTGCAGTGATCTCCAAAACTGCACAGACATGTCGTGCTAGTCCTATGTTGTCTTACTCTGCACTTCCTTCAGAAACTATACAAACATGTCTAACAGGCCTCCTACTTCCTGTCCTACATTGATCTCCAAAACTGCGCATATATAGTTGGTCCTCTGTTGTCTTTCTCCACACTGTCTTAAAAAACTATGCAAACATGTCCAACAGGCCTCCTACTGCTTGTCTTGCACTAATCTCCAAAACTATGCAAACATGTTTAGTTGGTCCTCTGTTGCCTTGCTCTGCACTAGCTTTAGAAACTGCACAGACTAGTCTCGCAGGCCCTCTACTGCCTATCCTACATTATTTTCCAAAATTTCACAATCATGTCTAGTAGACGATCTACTTCTTGTCCTGCACTGTTCTCCAAAATTGCGCAGTCAAGCTCAATTGGTCGCTTGCAGCCCTATCATGCTTTTCTATTGAAAAATGCACAGAACTAACCAGCAGGTCCCTTGAATCCCTGTCTTGTCTTCTCTCTGGGAACTACGTGAAGTGCCCCTCAAGGTCCCACCTTGCAGCTGCCACTCATGTCCTTCACTGCACAGTTCTGCCTCCTAGTGGTCACTGTGCAGTTTTTCCCGACAGTGGAGTCTATCCTCCTAGAGTTCCTCATTACACTGTCTCAATGAGTTGTCCTCCCTCCTTGTTACCCTAAACACGAGAACAATGCATCATGCTAAACTAGGAGTTTATGGATTTGATGTCATCTCGTCATGAGTGAATTGCAGGAATAGGTACATTGATAGACCATGGTGAGATGACGAACGAGATGAAGAAGAAGCACAAATGCTAGAAGAATTTCTTACAACTGGATGAACATACCAAGCACATCAAGTAACAAGAAAAAGGAACATATTTATTGAACCATCATGCAATACCAAGACCATCGAAGACCCCACAGCACTATGCCATGCAGAGGAGAAGACAAAGCACACCAAGAGTACATCCATCACTCAACAACACAAAAACTTGACACGAACACCATAGTGAGCCAGCTTATGGCATCAGTTTTATGAGTTGTCTTGGCCACATCACCACTATGGGCCATATCTATTGTAACTCAATGTAATGTAAAGTGAAGTCCAATGGACACACACAAGAAGTTGAAGAGTCATGTCAGTTGAAATTTCATTGGAAGTTGAATGATCATGAGGGTAGTCCAAGAGTCACAAGGGTCAAGCATCAACCTTGACTATATATGCCCCTCCCATTGTATGAGCAAGGAATTTTCACCTTGGCTCCTCCCACATAGCCTTGAGAGTCTACAGTATGTTTTTTGAGGAGCAAGGAGTGGCTCCAATGTCCCACTATTGGGACTAGTGATGTGAGGTGTACAAATGTGTCTTGGGA
>APFE030004876.1:1579-20488 GCA_000404065.3 Pinus taeda
CCATGGGAGGCTGTCGGGATTTGCGAGGCTGGTCTTGCAAAGGTTCGACCAGTTCAAGCCCTAACTCCTTATATCCTGACCTCGTTGGGGACATGCAAAGAAAAACAAAGAAAAAGCAGACCGCTCTGATACCAATGATCCGGATTTAAACAGGAACGCAAAAAATTACAAAGGTAACCATATACACAAAGATGCAACAGAAATAATACTTCATTTCATTAATGGAAAATACTGAAATATGCTTACAACCATAAATAGAAATAAACTAGCTAGGGCGATGGTAGCTTATCTCTGAGAAGAGATGTGGCGGCTACATGCCTATGAACTATTCTGGACTGTGTTACAATGAGGCTTGAAGGCCTATTTATTGTTGAGAAAGAATGGAAAACCCTTCACATTCCAAAACCTAACCCTATAAGATGAAACGCCAAATTGTGGGCCCCGTTTTTGGGTAAGTTGGTACATCAACTTCCGGGGTCGCGAATTGGTCGTATTATCTCCGTTTGACGCACATGATAGCCCGTTGGAAAGATATCTCCGAGGACTATGATGGAAAAGACGATTTTTTGACAGAAAAATCGCTGGGCCTCAAAACGGATCTTGAAGTTTAGGACCCAAAAACTACTAAAAATAGTAAACTGTGCTATAATTAAGGAAACTGAAAAAACTGAAAGAAGCACTAGAGGGGATCCAAGTGGAATTAGCGGGTGGCCACCAATATCCACCTAGATCAGAATAAACGCAAGTCTTGTGATTACAAGAAACTCCTCCTCACCATTCCTATGAATTTTTGTCCCCATCCTCAACCAGTCAATGTTTTTACATTTCACATTATTTACATGAATTGCAATTCACAATATTTACAAGAGGTATTAGATAAAAATGTTGTCATATTAGCCTTTCCATCTTTCACCAAGCTCACATTCACAAAAGTACCATGCAGGTTTGCATAACATAAGGGAGTTCATCTCTAATCCCTGCAGTTCCTCATCCCTCCCCTCTTTAGTGCTCTATGTGTCACACAAAACTAGGACCATTTCCATTCCTTAGAGCCATCTAATCCAAATAAAAATTGTTGCAACACATTCATTTCCTATCACATAACCTGTCAATCGCAACTCTTAACCAATCATAAGGTCTAAACCTCTTTGGGTTCTATCACCAATCCTTTTTCCAATTCAAGCTTTCTAAGTTTGTGTGTGAGAGATAGAGATGTATGAGAGGGTAATAAAAAGGAGAAAAACAAGAATATTAAGAACCAAGAAGAATAACCCCTTGATTTCTCCTCCCTCTTATTTTTTTGAATCCTCATCTTCACAACCTTTTAGCTTCTTGTGAAGATTAATCATCACATCAAAGGTAAATATTCACCCAAGATATATTTTTCTTGTTAATTCAAGTTTCCCCTCCCCAAGGCATCATATTCTGTTGGTTGTTCCCTTTCTTTAGCTCTAACATTTTATTAATAAAAATATAAATTACATCATATAATAGAGTTTGACATCATAACATTAATGTAGGCACCCCATCATTATATTTTCTTAGTGTTAAATTTTGGTATGTTCTATGCTTAGAGAAGTTTACTTGTTTTTCTTATTATTATCCACGGATTAGCAATCACATCTACATTAAGTAAAGTGTAGATAGAACATTTAAATGATCAACAAAAAACAAGCCAAGACAAGAGACATAAGATGTGGCGGCTAGCCAGGGACAAACCTCAATATGGGGAAACCCTTTGATAAAATATTCTTTTATCTTCAATAATTCAGCAGAGAAAAATAGTACAAAAATTTTATTTATATCAGCAGAAGCAAACCCTAGATCAACCATAAACTAGGGCAGTCAATATTGGTCAAACCGGAGGTTAGATCACCTTGATTCTAGTGCCAAAAATTATGGCCTTGCAAGGAGGATCAGCCACACCAAACTCACAATCAACGAGGAGTCCACGCTGGTCAGCACTGGTCAAAGTACCTTCCTGCAGCTTCAGCCCTAGAAATTTGTGTCCATTTTCCACACATGTGAGAGAGAGCCTTTCTGTGCAGGAGAGAGAAAGAGATTCTTTTCTGCACAGGAGAGAGAGAGAGATATGATGAGAAGTGAGTGACCAAATGAGGAGGAGGCATCCTGTTTTTATATGCAAACGTCGAAGATGAATAGATGTGTCTGTTGGGCTTCTGAGCCTACATAAGTTGCTGGCCAACTTTGACAATTTGTCCACAATCAAAATAAATTCATATATCCATAAATACTTATCGGAATCGGATGATATTTAGATCAATCCTACACCTCTTGACGAAAGGAATCTAGGAAAAATATTATTAGCCATGAATAAGGTGACCCACATGGATTTTGGCCCTAGTTGCCAATTTTAACACTCCCTCTCAACTAGGGAGAACTCCATCTGCAATACGTCTGACTATCACTACTATTCATCCATCAAATGCACTGCCTTGTACAACTTGACCCCTTCTCTGCTTTGCTCTGCTCTGTTCTGTTCTGCTCTGCTCGAACTATGAAGAAGAAGAAGTGATCAAGGATGTATCATACCATCCTCCACTGACCCGAAGTCTGTTTGGAGTGTGTACCACTTTCACTGGTCCTAGACTAGTCCTCTACTGACCCAAAGTCAGTTTCAGAGTGTGTACTATTCTCACTGGTCCCAGACTAGTATTATTGATCCCATATCAATGGAGGTCATCCTAGCATAATGAGTATGGTAGATACAACGATGCATCCATTGATAGAACTAATATGGTCCCTATCCTCATTTCCCTGCTCATTGATCAGATGAGAGGTACTTCCCATGAGTCCCAGACTGCATGGGTAGGATGCCTCGACAGGAGAACTAATCATCCTATCCACAAGAGAACGAATCATCCTGTCCAGTGGATGCCATAGAGAACTAATCATCCTGGCCTACAGGAGAACAAATCATCCTATTCCACAATCGCCATGGAGAACGAATCATCCTAGCCCACAGGAGAACTAATCATCCTATTCCGTAGTTGCCACGGGGTGTCAGGGGAAGGTTGAACCTTTTACCCTGTACAAAGTGCACCAACAGGGGATGGTGAGTTACACTATGGTCATATGTCACTCCAAGAAGTAACCCACGCCCCCTGGAGTTCCCAGAGCTCAGTACATCATACTTGACCCTAAAAAGAGGGTCTCTAAACGACTCCAAGTTGTTCTTGGAAAGTAAGGAATTTGACCTTTTCTAGGGGCTTTGTCAATATGTCGGCGACCTGTTCATTTGTACCGATATGTTGGAGTCTTATAGCTCCCTGTTGCACCATATCACGAATATAGTGGTACCTGATATCTATATACTTGGAGCGATCATGGAATACATGATTCTCTGATAAGAAAATCCTGCTCTAGTTGTCACACAGGATCATGGTGGTATCCAATGTAAATCCAAACATCTCACTGAAGAGCTTTCATAACCAGACTGCCTCACAGGAGGCCATGCTAGCAACAATGTATTCTACCTCGGCGATGCTCAAAGCCACCGACTTATGCTTCCTGCTCATCCAGGATATCAAAGCAGATCCCAAGGAGAAACAACACCCAGAAGTGCTCTTACGGTCCACCACACTACCTGCCCAATCAACATCAGTATATCTAAGTAGTCTCACATTTCCAGCAGTGTATCTTAACCCATAAGTAATTGTGCGATGAAGATATCTCAACAGATTCTTGGCACCAATCCAATGTATGTCGCGAGGTTCAACCATGTGTTGACTCAACGTGTTGACTGCAAAGCATATACCTGGACGAGAGTTCACTAGGAACATCAATGCTCTGACAAATTGATGATACTCGGTGGTATTTCGTAAAACAGGTCCAGCAACACTACCGCTTAACTTCTTGAAGTCAAGCTCCATCGGGGTGGTTATGGGCTTGCAGTCCACCATGCTAAATCTCTCCAATATCTTCACCACATATTTTCCTTGAGATAGGAAAATCTCCCCTGGTTTCTGCTAGACTTCCAGTCCTAGGAAATAGTGCATAAGTCCTAGGTCTTTCATTTCAAAGTCAGAAGCCAGGTCCCTCTTACATTCGTGAATGAGAGGGTCTGCACCTGTTAGAAAGAGGTTGTCAACATATAGCACCAGTATGAGAGGCTTGTCATCTATAACGCTAAAGTAAAGGTTAGGGCTAGCTTCACTCCTAGTGAATCCCAACTTCATCAAGTAGCTATCGGTCCTCGCATACCATGCTCGGGGTGCTTGCTTTAGCCCATAGAGGGCCTTCTTCAACCTGCATACATGAGATTCTCGATCATAAATCTCAAATCCTTCGGATTGCTCTACATAGACCTCTTCTTTGATCAAACCATGTAAGAACACAGTCTTGACATCCATCTAATGTAGGTTCCATCCTTGCGAAGTAGCAAGGGATATGATCAAGCGAATGGTGGTATATATGGCAATAGGTGCAAATATCTCATCATAGTCTATACCTTCCTTCTGGGAGAAGACACGAGCGACAAAACGAGCCTTATACTTTTCCGCACTTTCATCAACTGCATGCTTTATCTTGTAAATCCATTTTGAAGTGACAACTGCCTTGTCCTGGGGTTTGGGGACTACATCCCAGACATCGTTCTTCATAATAAACTCATATTCTTTAGTCATAGCATCCTTCCATTCTTGATTCGTGACTACATATGTGAATGATGAAGGCTCATTTTGGATGATCGTGCTCATGATGGTCAAGTATTCCTGATACCTGTTCGGTTTCTTACTTTCACGAAAGGTTCCTCGGGGTGTTGTGTGTCCTTCAACATCATCAAGTGTCCCCCTAAGCCATGAAGGCCTCTTCTTTGAAGAGGAAGGCTCAGGCAGAGGAGTATCAATAGGATCTAGGGCTTCTTCCACGTCGGGCATTGTATCGTCTTCTTTTTCTTTCGGTTCCTTGGTGTTAGCTTCTGGAGAGCTTCTCAAAGTAGGAAGATTGTCCACCTTGCTAAGGGCCATATCTTCATCAAAGGTGAGATCATGACTAATCTCAACTTCCCTTTGACTAGCTACATAGATCCTATAGCCCTTAGTATTTTCACTATAACCCACAAAGATTCATTTCTTTCTGGATGCACCCAATTTATTCCTTTTATCTTTTGACACATGAAAACATATAGGGCTTCCAAAAATTCTAAAATGAGATACATCTGGTTTCTTACTGGTGAACATTTCTTCAGGAGTTTTGGAACCCAATTCTTAATGAGGGCATCAATTTTGTACATATATGGTGGTGTTTGCAGCTTCATCCCATAGAAATTTCGGAAGTCTTTAATCATGGAGCATAGCACAGAAAACTTCCACAATCGTATGGTTCTTCCTTTCTGCCACACCATTCTGCTCAGGAGTATATGGTGTAGTGGTCTCCCTCTTAATGCCAGCCTCTTTGCAAAAGTCATGAAACTCATTGGATTCATATTCAGTCCCATTATCAGTCCTTAGGATCTTGATCTTTTTTTTGGTTTGATTCTCGATCAAGGCTTTGAAGTGTTGAAACCAGGAGAGCACTTCATCCTTCTTTTTCAAGAAATATATCCAAGTCTTGCGAGAATAATCATTTGTAAAAGTGAGGTAATATAAATATCCTCCCAAGGAGTTCACAGGCATCATACCAGATATGTCTGAGTGAAACAACTGCAATATATCGGAGGTCTTGCTTTGGCTTGAGGGAAATGGTCCCCTTTTGAGCTTCCCTTCGGCACATCCTCGACATTCACCTTCTTTCTTTAATATGAACTCGGGCATCCCGGTTACCATTTTTCTTACATCATGTAGAGCTTTATAATGAAGGTGAGCAAACCTCTAATGCCATAGTTTGGATAGAAGAGATGTGTCACAGGACATGACACCCAACAGACTTCCTCCGACATGATATAATGAATCAACTCTAAACCCAAGAGTAAAAGCATCTTTAAATTTATTTTTCCATACACGTACCTTGCCATCGCTAAAAGCCACCTTGTAGCCTTTGTCTTCCATTGCCGAAATGGACACCAGGTTCTTTTTGAGATCAGGTACGTATAATACATCTTGTAAGTGGATGGTATTACCATAATTCAATTGAAGAGTGACATTTCCTACGCCTTTCACGAGATATTTTGAATTGTCTCCAAGAACAACTTCCAGGTTGGTTTCTTTCTCTACCAGATTATAGAGAGCTTCTTTGTAACCAGTAAACTGCCTTGAGGCACCACTATCAATAAGCCAATTTCCCAGCAAGTCCGAGGGAGTAGTAGTAGATAGAGCAACTGGTAGATAATATTCATCTCGCTCATTGTTAACCGTTTTAGATTCATACCTGGAATTTCTTGCCTTCTTGAATGGTTGTCCTCTTCTTTGATTTCTGACACTTCTTCTACCTCTGCCATTTGACTTGTCATTCCTATGATTTCTTTGAGAGGGATTTTGATCATCGTCCAGGTGTGAGTCCCTTTCATTAGGGCACTCCCTTGCATAGTGACCCATTTTATTGCAATTGTAACATCGTCCTTTTCTTCCACCCTTTGGTCCAACCTTTCCTTTGAATTTAGCCTCGAAATTGTTTCCTCTTTTAGTATGAGAAGAAAAGGCAGAGGGATGACCTTTAAGTATGGGAATTTCTTGCTCTTCCATCCTTGTTTCTTCTTGAATGCATCTGGCCATCAATTCCTCAAATCCAGGAATTATGTTATTGTTGAGAAGAGTAGTCTTGAATATATACCATTCAGATGGTAGTCCTCCAAGAGTTGTGAGTGTCATTTGCTTGTCAGGAATTACTTCCCCAATAGATAGGAGATTGTTCTTGATCTTAGTGATTCTTAAGAAATATGCTTCATACTCTCATCTTTTCCCTTCTTAATTTCCTTCAGCTTAATTCTAAGAAACAAGACTTGATTTGCATCATTAAATTTAAATAGACTCACCAGTATATCATAGATTTGCTTGGAGGTGTTTAGCTCGGAAACATAGGCCACCAAGTGCTTGTCGATAGAGTCCCACACGATCTTGCTTGCTTTGACTTCTCACTTGGTCCATTTGTTCCTAGCAACAATGAATGCATTTGATGGAGGCTCAACAATCCCACCTTTTCTAATGTTAGATCGAGAGACATCTTCCATCCATGATAGTCAGACTTCTCACAGAGTTGTCTTCAGCAGGGAAGTGTGTTGAGGACCCCATGATTTCTTTAAGATAGCCTTGCCAACCTTCTCTTTGGTGATTTCTCTTGCTCTTGCTCTTGATTTGTCTTCCCCTCAGCTCTGATACCATGTTAAATTATGGTATGTTCTATGATTAGAGAAGTTTACTTGTTTTTCTTATTATTATCCACATATTAGCAATAAAATTTACATTAAGTAAAGTGCAGATAGAACATTTAAACAATCAATAGAAAACAAGCCAAGACAAGAGACAGAAGATGTGGCGGCTAGCCAGGGACAAAACCCAATATGTGGAAACCCTTTGATCAAATCTTCTTTTATATTCAATAATTTAGTAGAGAGAAATAGTACAAAAATCTAATTTATATCAACAGCAGCAAACCCTAGATTAGCCCTAAACTAGGGCAATCAATATTGGTCAAACTGGAGGTCAGATCACCTTGATTCTAGCACTAAAAATTGTGGCCTTACAAGGAGGATCAGCCACACCAAACTCGCAGTCAAAGAGGAGTCTATGCTGGTCAACGCTGGTCAAAGTACCTTCCTATGGCTTCAGCCCTAGAAATATGCGTCCTTTTTCCACACGTGAGAGAGAGAGAGAGTCTTTCTGTGCAGGAGAGAGAAAGAGACTCTTTTCTGCGCAAGAGAGAGAGAGAGATGATAAGAATTGAGTGACCAAATGAGGAGGAGGCATCCTGTATTTATATGAAAACGTTGAAGATGAATAGATGTGTCTTTTGGGCTTCTGAGCCTACATAAGTTGCTGGCCAACTTTGACAATTTTTCCATAATCAAAATAAATTCATTTCTCCATAAATACTTATTGGAATTAGATGATCTTTAGATCAATCCTACACCTCTCGATGAGAGGAATCTAGAAAAAATATTATTAGCCATGAATAAGGTGACCCACATGGAGTTTGGCCCTAGTTGTCAATTTTAACACTTAGTGACATTATAAAATTTGGGGTAATGAAAGGTGTCTTACAATCCCCTCACTCTTTAAGGAACACCATCCTCGATGTTCTACTATATGTAGAACCATTCTATATAGAGGAAGGGATATGTCACTTTCATATCAACAACAATTTCCATGTCCTTAGTTTCCACTTCGAGGAATGTCATTCATTTTTCACGGCCTAATTACCTCTAGACCTCATGGCATTCGAATATATTCCTAAATGGTTGTCCATTCATTCACAAGGCTTCCATAGGGAACACCTTCAACTCATTGATTTCTTGGACACACACAATACATTCATGATACCAATGAGTATGTACATGAATCTTTGAAAACTAATTCATTCAAGTTTCCCCTTCCTTGTAATCACACACCTTCCAAGTCCAAACATCCCCTTATTTTCCACCCATGTCCCTCAAGAAATCCATTCCTTGGCAAGGATTCCTTGCACAGGAAGAGTCTCAAGACTTATGGAGTCTTACAGCCAAGGAATCCCTTTGGCTTGTTCTAAATATCACAACACATTTGTCATAACATAACTCATGGTGACCAATGTATGTCCTTGGGTTCCAATGTCACCATAATGGCCTTGTCCCTATGATTTTAGGATTCACAACTGATCCGAAAATGGATACTAAATCAAGAAGAAAAGGTATTACAGACTCATGTGCATGAATGCCTATATTACTTAGTGCAATGGATCGAAAATATTGCAAATAATATAAATAATGAGCAGTTAGAAAACATGACAGACACACACATCAACACAACAAATAATCAAGGAGTTCGCTAGACTTCCTGGCTACATCTCCTAATCCAGCTTTCAGTGTCGACCTCTATATTAAGTCTTTAAGAACATATTATTACAAGGGTGAGCTCAAAACAAAGTATCAACCAATAGTGACATCAAAGAGGGATCTGCTCGAAAACCTCGAGTCTAAAAGATTGCACAGACTCTCCCTCTGTCTTGTTCCTCTATTCAATCTGCCTCAATCTAACTGACTGACTGTCTTTTTGTGATTGTCTTCAACTGACCTCCTCCGTGCTGCCATTGGATGGCTTTTAAGCCTATTGGTGTTGTCGATTCGCCTCCATTCTTGGGCTTTCTAGCTCCCCACATTGTCCCTTCATCTCCCTGTTGAGCATTAAACACTCATTACAAAACGCTTAAGGCACATAAGCAACCATTTACAAATGGAAGGATCTTGGGTGCGGGTTAAAATCCCCTGAAATACATTGCTCTGTTTACACAAAGAAATACACATAAATACATTGAAAATTATGAAAAATCTGACCAAAGTGCCAAAGCCAGAACTCAAAATATATAAAGCCTACTCTATAGTCCTTTCGGGTCCGTGCTTTTATCACAAGTGGCATGTCACAGCGCTCAATGGCCATGGTCCCAAAAATACCAAGAAATACATAGAAATCCCATCAAAAAGGCTTATTATCAAAACCTAAATTTTATAGAACCGCACCTATAAACCCCATCAGATCCACCTTGATTGTAATTGCAAGTCGCATCGACTATGGGTCAAAATCCCTTTTTATTTGGTTCCAACCCCATTCGCCAATCGCCGATATTGGTGCTATCGACGCATCGCATATCGCATGACCCGTGGTCCATTCACATCACCCCTTTATATGTTGTGATGTGATAAGTCACAGTCGCATATCGCTGAGTCTTCGAGCCTTTGGTAAGTATTTCCCTTGGAAACCTATGATATGATGGTGTAATCGCAAGCATTGATTTGCACGCTCGATCAATGATTCACGCTGTGTCACCGAATTGTGATTGCAATTTCTATAGGGCTGCCTCTGATATACGTCGTTGGCCTCTCTTGGTTGCGATATCCCGATTCAATTTGGGCCGTCGATTTGTTCGATCCAACAGATCTGGTGTAAAGAGACTACATTCTCCGTTGAACTTGGTTTTTCCACCATTCCTTAGTGTTTTTGTTGCGATAATGTTTTTCGATAGTTTTAAAGACTTAGACTTAGAGGTTTTAGGATCCATTTTCGATCAAAAACCATCTTCTATCATTCTTGGATATATAATCATCTCACATATATCACAAGCATATAGTTTCCATGATATTAATCACAATAATTTAAATAAACTATTCTTCATTTTTCTTTTCTTTTCCAAACTTTCTTCATATAGGAATCCAATTTCAAAAATATTATATTCTTCTTATGATGTTTGACTCTTGCATATGGTAGTTATCAACCTTCATTTTCATAACCAATACCTTTTAAATTGCAATATATACTTTCAATCAGCGAAATAGTGGTAAGTGTTTTTACAAAATAAAATAAAATTCATTACAATATTTATAACATCTCTTGAAGTGATCTCATACTATCATACACAATAATTCAATCACTTTCAAATGATTTAAAAATAAATTTAAATGAAGTTAACATTCCATTATTTATTTACATCATAATCATTCCAAGTGTTCTATAATGCATTCAAACATTTATTTCAACAACCAAAAGGGTCAAAACTTAAAGATACATATCTCTAAATTCATGAGTAATTGGATTCCACTTTGATTTGAAGGATGAGGGATTCATGCCACTCATTCCACTACTCAAAAATTCCTCAAATTATTAGAAATTATTTCTTTCATGACGTTCAATCATGTAGTTGGCTGTATCATACAATCATGCATGCACTCACTGCACCAATCATATGTACCATCATGATTCATAATACGAGTTCCATGACCAAATCATGCCATAGTAATTCATGGATGCATCACAAAGATTCTAGCAATGTTTACACACTAAAGGCATCTTGCCTTTTTTATAATTCACTAGGTATTAATGTGTTGTAGCAGCTAAAACTACCCTCCAAAATTTTGCCTTAGCTTTGTATTGGAGCCTCCCTACCAACCATCCTCAACAGCATGTCTTGCATCGTCAAGCATATAGGTTTCAGCTGTTTCTCAATGTCTTGTTAGCCTGTGCATGTCAGTTTGTTTCACTTCCCTCCCAGTATGTATCTCGAAACTTAGACCATGTGTTGGCCAAGAAGATCCCCCAGAAAATTGTGCAATTATGGAGGGGAACCAACCTTCCCTCCAGAAATTATGTAAATAAATTGGCCAACCTGCTAAGCTCAAGAATTGTGAAATGCTTCCTATCAAGATTCCTCTAATAAATTGTGCAATTCATCCCAAGAGAGTTGCTAAGCCCAGGAATTTCGCAATATTGGAAGATAGTCACCTGTTCCTCCTAGAAATTACGCAATCCCTTTAGGACGACCAACTATACTCAACCTAGAAACTGCACAAATCCCTCTCCCAGGCTTGTAGACTGTTGCATGTGCCTTCAAGCTGATCAGTCCCCGATGGGACTAAGCTATCCTGATTTGCATGCATGGGTTTCTCTTCTCGAAATAGTAGAAGGTAGCATGCAAAAGGCATCCCTAGATTTAGGGATCTCTTTTTAGCAGCTGGAGGTTACATGCAAATCTCATTTTAGAAACCTCTCGCCAAGTGTCACATTTTCCTAGATTTGTTGCATACACGTCATAACCTCGATTTATCAAAAATCATCAACTGGACACTACTGATCTCATTCCTCACACCAACCTTGCAGTTATGGCATCCCACATTACATCTAGGAGTCTTCAGCACTTTCAACTTAGCTGCTTCAGGGTAAGTTTGCTTTTCATGTCTTGCGTTGCATTTCTGCCGCTTTTTGTGTTTCTCTTTGTGTGAGTGTTATCTACTTGATTTCAATGAGCCTCTGCTTTCGTTTTAATGTATGTTAGCTTGTAGAAGCACCCTTTCATTTTTCATCACATCTCATTGTTGTCGCATGCATGACATTGTTTTTACACTAACGGTCATTCTTGTGGTGACCCGTTTCGCACACATGCATGATGTCCTGTCTTATGAATCTCGCACTCACTATTTTCATGCATGATCATTCACTCTTGTTTACAATTAGCTTCACCATGATTTCATACTTCTCATGTTTCAGTGGCCCCTCGGTAGGTCTGGGCTACCTTGGCCCAGAGCCTGCCTTGCCCGGACAACATTACGCAATTTTGAGAGGGAAGGCCCTGCCTTCCTCCCAGAAAATGAAAAAATGCTGGCAAATCAGTGCCCTCTAATATTTCTTTGCACAATTCTGAGAGGCAGTGACTACTGGCCCAAAAAATTGCACAATGCAGTGCCTCGGCCTGCATCACTTGCTAGCTGAAATTGCGGAATGCACAATCTTAGTATCCAATAGGCCAGGATGGACTATGCATTGTGCAGTTCCAATAGTCAGTCAGCCTTCCAACAACCCGGACTGTGTCGTGGGTAGTTTTTGTAGGAAGTCTCCTGACCTCTTGGCATAAATTATGTAATCTTCATGACCAATCACACAGGTGTGTTGCAAGTGAGTCCTCTAGTTTGTTTTTTTTTTTGACTAGCAGATTTCTTGCCATGAGTGTTGCTATGGCTCTAGGTATCACAGGTGTTCATCTTCCTCTCAATAGTGCAGGCATAATGGCTTCTAGGAGAGTAGATTAAAAGACACCGTTGAGAGCACAACTTTAGATGTAGCCAAAAAAGTGTCTATGAGCTTGCCTACCCATGAAGACATCAAGTTGTTCTTAGATAAGGACATCAAGATGAAATGGAAGAAGCATCGCAATGAGAAACACCATCAGCAGTAGCAGATGGAGCCAAACCTTCACGCGATGAATGCAAGAGGAAGGTTGTTGACAATACGAAGGCGGAGCAAAGTTGAGAGTTCAAAGTAGATCCAGTTTTGATGAATACAACTTTGGAGATTGAGGTTATGAGGTGACGACACGATACGAAGATTGCACGAAGGTAGAGAGCGAAACAGAGAAGGAGTTGCATGTGCTAAAGTAGCAACTCAAGGGAGAACAACAACTGTACATATGAGAGAAGGTTTGCAGCAGGAATAGGTACAACAAGGGGTGCGACATGCACAAACTAATGAAAATGTGCCCGTACAAGTTATAGGTCCATCCCAGCAACTAGCAAGGAGTAGACAGGGTGAGAAGTGTTGTCGATCGCATGCAAGGGAGTTCAACCGCATGCATGTCATTGTAGCATGCATGTGATCCACCCATTGGCACACTCACCAAGGAAAAGAGATGAACTTAGTCTAACTAGGGCTAAACATGCAGTTTGATAGTTGACACACATAACCACCATAACACACTTGGAGATCAGCACAGACACTATGCATCAGTGTGCTGCTGGTTTGACCACACCAAGATGACCATGTGCATGTTATCAGATGAATTGGACAAAGGATCCATATCAGTGTACCGTGATGCAACAAAGGCAAGAGATCGAGAGGATGTCACCATTGAGTGCATGGACACTATCACAGATGACCAAACTTGGCATCATCTTGTCATGGTCGACCACCATGAAGATGTTGAAGAGTTGGTCATCTCACAACTATTCGAGTCTTAGTGATGTCTTGCATGGCTTGCTCAATCCTATTTTGTCTCACATGGGTATATGTGCATATTGTATGTAACATCTTGTAAAGTGGAAGTCCAAGTGTCGATAGTTGAATGTAACAATCATAGAGTAGTTAAAGAGTCATGAGGGTAGGTGAACAGTCACAAATGAGGAATGTCAAGGGTCACCCCACCCTTTTCTATTTATAGTACCTCATAACTCATTGATATGGCTTTTGGTCAGCTAAGCTTCCGATAGGAGTATCTTAGAGAAATCTTGGAGAGTATTGTAAGGAGCCTTGGCTTCTCCACAACGCAGAGTTAGTATATATCTTTGGAGGAGCAAGCAACAGTAACTGTAACATTCCGCTATTGGGACTAGTGTTTGGTCATGGTTGTACTATATGATTGGAACTTTCACTTCTTAATATATAAAAGCCAATACGTTTCATGCATATGTTTTTATTATATCTCAACTATCTTGTTTACTCTAATGATATATGTATATGTTTTCTTACGCATGCATGTATAGACTCTTTCTGTATAAGTACGTATGAATATTATGAATATGTGTTATTGGTTTAACCATCACTCTAGATTTCTAGCTTACTTGCTTTCTTGTTTGTGATGCATCTTCGCTCGAGTGTTCCTTCTAGGCTGCATGATTCCACAGGTTTCCAAGGGATGCACTCGCCTCACTTTTCGTGTGTTAGAACCATTCATGCACCTTCCTTGGCTTGCTGCGAATGTCACACCCTTTCTACCAACAGGGAAATATTACTTTTCTTTGCATGCAACCATGGTCAAGGTGATACCATACGACCCACTGCTGGGACTGTTATACCAAACGGTTTAAGGTCTAGTTTGGAATTCTTACCAAGAAGATCCCCTGACATGTTGGTGGGTCCAACACTGTCAACATTTTGGCGCTAGATGGAGGGCCAGATGACAAGATGTGTCCTCTCATCCTATTTTGAACCTTTTCACATGTATCATGGATTCTATCACACTCATCCCTCCATGATGTCTTTAGCATGCCGAACCTCTCAGCATCACGAGGGAGTTTTTTAATCTCTTGTCTAAATTCATGTATGTGGTGAAGGAAAAGTAATCTGGCCTGAGTACTTAGAAGAATTCTATGTATTCCTTGAGAATGCAAATGAGTTCTATGCAAAAGAGGTTAGTCTACTGCAATCTTACACACTTCGCAAATCTCCACAACGGTGGTGCTAGATTATGCCTCCTGGCAGCGTGCACTCACTTAACCAATTCTTTGATCTCATTGAATCTAATTTCCATCATTTTGATCCAGAAGCTCTTGTCAAAAAAATGTTACAACAACAGAAGGCTCCACATGAATCACCTATGGATTTTTGGCAACGCTTCTGTGATTTGTAGTTTGAAGCTTTGAAATGCCAGATGAAATTTCTATATCTTTGGGATAGATTTGAATTCTATCTTAACAAATCAGTCAATCCCAAGAAGAAGTTCAAGATCAAGCCCTGCCCAGCATACTTTGATGATGGAGTTGTGCAATCACAAACAGACACGGTCGTTGTCACAAGTGATTGTCCACCATTCCCTCATCAAAAAGCTCCACCATTGCATAATGATGTGGGAGAGTGTGCACACACATCTGTTCAACCATCACATCCTACCGACATCGCTCCTTCCTATTTTTGCGCAAGATTGGTTGTGAATCCATTGGTTTCTCACATGTATTTTGTACCTCAACCTTTGCCTTCGTACTCGGATGATCCTCTAAAGGAAACTACCTTGTGTTCTTCCATTCTAGACTTTACACTTGTTGTGAATGAGGATCAAGCCATCGAAGGAGTTGGTGTTGCACAACCAACATGTGTTGTCATTCATGAAAAGTATGACTAAGAGCTTGAACATCCACTGGCAACAGAAGACCATCCATGTCCGTCTGTACCTCCCCCATTTTTTCTTGACATCCTTGATGATCCTTCCATCCCTGATTTTTCATGTGTATCTTCATCCACAGATGCACCCATTGTTGATCATTCGCAAGATACACCGTATGTCATCCCATCATCCAACAATGGAGAGGACCAATCATTCATTGAAAATCCACTTGATTTTTCATCTTCTTTTTCTGGAAATGCAGAGGGTGAACTTTCTTGCTTCTCATCTACCCCTATGTGAAATTCATCAAATCATGAGGATTCTGACGAACTTCCTTAATTTTCTGATCTTGGTTGTCATGATCTCCTTACCTGATCATCCGATCATGATGTTGATTCACTCATTGTTAATCTGTCCAAGCCACTGGTCTACGATGATCCATTTGTTAATGAAGTCGAAACCCCCAAGACTATCGAGGCACTTCAGCCCGAGCTGATGGTTATGTTAGGCCCTCGTTGTCCTGAGGTTGGTTTCACTTCTGATTAGGAAATTTTTCAAACACCCAAGGCTCCTCATCACTCATTTGTATGCACTCAAGAACAATCTAACACTCATATCTCACTTCCTCCACTCGAACTACACGATCCCATCGCTCATGCATTGGAAGAATCTTACTCAGCAAGAACACTTGTGCAACGTAAGTGGTCTACCTTCCTTAAATGTGCTTTCATGTCATTGTCAAGAGTATCCATGTGCTTAATATCTACACGTAGTGTCAGACAACATCATGGTATGTCCACGAACTGCATGGCATACACTTGCACTCGTTTTTGTTTTGTGGACACATTTAAGCTCGAAGTGTGTCTGTCTTCATTGTTATATCTTTCTTGTTTGCTGCTTCACATAGCTGTGTTGTTCGCAAACCATGCCTTCACCAACATGGGTCGACCAATGCGCCGGTGGCTACATTGGAAGTATCATTTCATGTGAGAAGACCCATGCACTGTTAGCTTAGGATTAGGAGCAATGTTTACTTTTAGTTTGTTTGCTTTCATGCATGTCTGCTTCTTACTTTGCATGTTCGTTGTTTTCCTTCTTGTTTGCTTACTCGCTTTTCTTATGCATTTAATTCTAATTTTGCTTTGTTTCTTGTTTACTTGTTTGTTTACGTCTGTAGGTTATTTTCGCATGAAACCGTGTGCAAATCTTGAAACAAGCTAGGTAAAGTACAAGAGGACTTGTGTAGTTGTCAATACTTGGTTATCTATCATCCTGCCTCTACATGAAGAAATTTTTGTCTTTAGTTCATGATACGTTGATGGAAAATACATACTGTTCGAAGTGAACCTTGGTGAAAACACAACGCTTGCGTGCTAACTAGTATCGCCTACTCTAGTCGGTTGTTTTTGGGTTAATCCTTGTCAGCTCAGTCAAGTAGAGTAAGATGAGGGGGAGAACCTTAACAAGCACGTCAAAGGTACATATAAACTACTTCTTTTAAGGAACAACCTCTTCTGCTCTCAATAATTCAGGATCCCTCTTTTGCCCCTGAAATGAATAACTGCTATGCACAGTTACGAAAAATGAAAAATGAAAAAAATGAAAATGTGAAAAGATTCAGAAAAATGAAAAATGAATAAGGTGAAAGAAGAGAAAGGCTTCCTACACAGAGAGGTGATGCAAGTAACTCCATTTGGGTACTAACTAGGCTCGTTGGTAGCAGAGGGATGCTTGTGTTCCTGCATGTCTCCGTCGGGTTACTGTCCAGACCTGTTGGCAGTGGAGCAACACTAGAGATGAAACTAAAACCCTGACAACCATAAAGTTTGTGCACCAATATACCCCTCATCCCCAATCAAAACAATTGTGTTGAATTGTATTGGAATGTGTGCCAACCAACCAAGAGCTTGGCAGATGCTACATCTTATAGTCAAGCAAGTGTGGAAACCAAGACGAACAGAGAACTGAACGATACTTTTGGAGGTGTTAGACTTTATTTTCATGTACAAGGTCCATTCAAAAAGCTGGAGTTCTACTAGTGTGTCGCCAAGTGTTGTAGTAGTTGTTGACAAGGTTAATCCTCTCTATGGACAGAGACGATCCCTCTAGCTCAATGAGTGAGTCTAGCAACTGAAGTGACAATCAACTAGACATCTTCCTAGGTTATAATTGAAAAGAAGAATGAAAGAGATGGCCTACCTCGTTCTGATGCTATTTCGATTTCCCTTGTTGAGGACCTTGAACTGCTTGTGTCACAGACTTTTTCTTACTTCTCTTAGTGTTTATGTACCTGAACAAGTGATCAAGAGACAACTAAGCATGCCAAAACCAATAGCAAATCTAATAACAACCTACTTAATTGATCAAGGAATGTCAAGCTAAATAATACATGAACATATATATTTTTGGAAGATGAGCCAACAATTGTATATTATTAAGAAGTATCGCCCCATGCCCCATGCCTCCACTTCAAACACTTGTCCTAGTGCATGAAGTCTTGTAAGAGGGTATTATGGGAAACATCACTACAACCCTGATTATTGACATTTCGATTCACCCTAAAATCGTCATGATTTTTAAATTAGGGGTATCTTTTCCTCGTCGTGAGATTAGGTTTTTCCTGCCTCCTTTCATGAGATTTTTTCACCGAGTCTCTACCGTTTGCCCATTATCGCAATGGGGTTTTCATCTTACAAGTCATAACCCTCACTCGCCCGGTGGGCATGGGGGCATAGCCTTTTATGAGTTTTACTCTATTATTTGGCCAATTCAATGCTTACACATCATGTCAATGGTGAAACTCCGATTTTATTCTCTATTGATTGATTACCAAAGTCGGAAATGGAATCCATCTGAATCTTTTACATGTGAAATTCGTGTAATGATTTTTGTACATTAGTGTGTTAATTCATTAGTGTGCATTTTGAGTTTTGGTGTGTTTGTTTTCTTTGCAAACATGTGTTTTTATGCTTACCCTGTGTTCCACTTGGTTTTCAGATGTCGTCAAGCCATTACATTGGTTTTGTTGATAGTGCTTATCATAGCACATGGAACCTCTCTTCCGTAGCATGGGGACTCTATGAACCTAGTGGCGAGATGATTAACTTACAAGGTATATTCCTTGGTCAAAAAACCAATAATATTGTTGAATACAATGCAGTTATTGAACTCTTGTCAGAAGCAGTTGCTCTTAGCATTAGGGATTTAATTGTCAAGTTGGATACACAACTCGTTGTGTTATAGTTAAACAATCATTACTCAGTGATAAATCCATAAAAATTATGTATGTATCTACGTGTTATATTACTAGAAAGAAATTTTGATTTCATCACATATCAACATATTCCACGTAATTTAAATACATTAATAGATGCATTAGCAAATTTTGTTGTTGATAGGTATTTGCGTCATTTATAAAATTGATCATATTATGGACACATAAGTAGAAAATAAAACACGCAT
>APFE030004886.1:0-16441 GCA_000404065.3 Pinus taeda
TTTAGTAGTGGATTGGTTGAGCCCTAAATCAGCTTAAGGAAGCAGGAGGGTTGATCTGATGTCTCTTCTCCATTAGTGAATGAAAGTCATATTTTAAAGCCATTGGAGATTGAGAGAAGGTAACTGGACCTACTTGAACTAGTCAGAACCACCATTCCAAAGGGAAAATGAGTTGCTTTAAGGTACGGACTGAGTGGTCATCCCCCATGTTGTAGCAACGATTTTCGAGGCTTCAAAAGTAAGTTAAACAATCTCCAATAGATTTAGTTGATTACATGCCAATCCTTCAATAGCCTTCTAGATTCCTTCAGTAATTTAACCAAACTCCAACATATTCAACAATTTGATTTCTTAACTTTGAAAAGTTTGCTAGGATATTAACCTCCTATAGATCAAGCTATCCTAGCACCTTGCTTTGGAAAGGTTTCCATATTCCTTTCGTAAATTAATTAAACTCCAACATATATATTTGGAGTCTTTCACGAATTTAACCATGTAAAGAAAAATAATAGGAAAAATAAGCATGTTTGAGTATGTAAATATCTTTAACTATAGGAAAATCAAAGTGTTCCCTCCATAGATGGTACATTAGAGGTAATTACGCTGTAAGGCGTTTCCCTTTGAAATGAAATACCCTAGCAGTTGTCGTGTCTTATTTTTCACCGTGGATTTGTGGTGTTAGAAGATTGAAAAAAAATTGTTCGTTATCAAAAATTGTTCACGAAACTGAAACGGTTCGTGAATTTTTGTTTCGTCGTTCCTGCTCCACGGCCCTGTACATATTTACCGGTTTCTGTGTCTCTTTTCTTTCAGCGTCCTTTTTTCTTTTCGGTTCTCTGTTTTATTTTGTTCTGTTTTGTTTTGTTATAACTCTTTATAAGTTTCCTTTAGGTTTCCTCTGGGCTCTTATATGATTCTTTGTGATGTTGTGTATTTCTTCTTTTTTCCCATCGTTGTACAGTTTAAATTTATACGATCTTCATTATATTTTATATACAGTTTTCAATTTAATTTTTAATGATCTTCATCATATTTTCTCTGCGGTTTTCACGCATGAGAGTAAAACTTTTAAATATTTGAACTCCTTAACATGTACAGTTCTGCTATATGAATATGTGCAATCGGACATGGAGTTTAAGCAGTATTGGAAGAGACCAGGGAAATAATTACTTCCTTGTGTGAAAGATTCCGTAAAGGGTTTGGAAAAAAGGTTTGTGCGAAGGGTGAATAAACTAGATCCTGGTTTCCAGTTTTGGTTAGTGATTGTTATTCGCTAATATGTAATATATTTTTGACATTTTTATGTTGTTAATTGGTATTGAAATCTGATTAAATCTACATTCCTCATCTCTATTGCCTATATATATTCGCTATCTCTTCCAACTGCAAAGGATTTGCTTTAAGTGGAATTGGAGGAGGGGCTGCTGCGGCAGATTGGCTTTTGTTGAAGGAGGAGCTGTGGGATATGTTTCTTGCCCGCCCACTTATTGTTTTGACAATTGCCCACTCTTGTTTTGACAATTTGTAGGATAAAATAATAGCCATGAATTAACTCTTTAATATCTTGCATTCAAATTTGTTTTACAGATTTAACTGGAATTGAAGTGGCTACTACGGCTGATTGACTTTCATTGAAGGAGGGGCTGCTCCGGTGGATTGGCTTTCATTGAAGAAGGAGCTTTGGAGTATTAACATATTTAGCTATAAACTTCTATTCTTGTTTGAGGATTAACATATTTAGCTATAAACTTCTATTCTTGTTTTAGACTTTTAACTTGTAAATTAATTTGTAGTTTATTACAGTGAATAAAATGTTGCCTCTTTCCATAAGTTTTGTTTCCTCAAATCTGTACGAAAATAACCGGTAGAGTAATTATTATTGTTTTTCCTCATTCTCTACTCTTCATATGAATCAATTAAAATGGGTCAAGGTCCTGAAGGCTTACAACCAATGCACAAAACTGAAATCTGCAATGCCTTATACTGGCCATTGTTGAAATTAACATAAACTTCATCTTAATTCAAGATTTGACACATGTGTCCTGCCGTGCTGTGCTTGCAAGCTACGAGGGTTGGTCTGGAAAGGTCTTAAATAAGCTAGTTATACAATGTCTTGAAAAATCTTAATTGAGCTCTGTTTTAGAGCAAAAGAGACCGTACTTCAATGACAAAAATGTGTCACCTGTGAGATAGTCTTATACCAAATGTATTTTAAAATAATATAAATTATGTACAATATAAATCATGTTAGTCGGTTGGTTCAAAATATATGTTAATCTATTGGCTCTTTAGAGGGAATATCGAGAAATAATTCCATGGTGAAACGATTGAATCGAAATCAGTTAATTTTCCAACCTAAATTGTAACGTAATTCGTAGTTGGGCAGGCGAGAGGCCATGCTGTGTGTCGATTCCATGGGGAAACAATTGAATCGAAATCGGTTAATTTTTCCACCTAAATTGTAACGTAATTCATAGTTGGGCAGGCAAGAGGCCACATTGTGTATTGATTCCATGGGGAAACAATTGAATCGAAATCGGTTAATTTTCCCACCTAAATTGTCACGTAATTTGTAGTTGGGCAACTTTGGGCAGGCGAGAGGCCACATTGTGTGTCGATAGGACGAACAAATGGTCGTTAAATTAAATATTTATTTCATAACCTAAGAAGAAAACGCTGAGTCAAATTTATTTAATTTGTAATGTATAAAAGGAACATTTGCTGATGATGAAAAATTTTGATAGAGGTTAAAAAGCGTTTATTTTAAGATTTCTATGTGATTTTTAAAAATATTTTTGCTTAAAAATGCATGAGTTAAATCACAATATTCAGCTACCATGAAATCTTGATGCCCAAAACCCTGATAAATAAATTAAAATAGACACACCTATATGCCGAATGAACTGTTTTTGGCACAATTAAAGTAAATTCAACTAAAACTGCACAGGTAACATAGATTTGTTACAGATAACATAGGCAGTTAACTGTTCGGACAGATTCATAGAGTGTTGTGTGTTTAGCGCGTTCAGCACCTAACATGTGTTGTACCTATTTCTGCATTTATTCAAACTGTCCTGAATATCTCATGCTGGCTACAGAAATTCTGGCATCAAAACATGTAACTCTGAAGAAGTTTGTTTTCTGTTTGCGTTCTAATGCTATATTTCCAGTTGTTCTTGAAGCAATCGCATTTAAAAAAATATTTGATCGCAAAATTCAATATTATTCTTTCATCTTTGATATTCCAATCGAAATCTCTTTATTGATTTTTACTTAATCATCATTTTAATTGAACCAGATATGCGACCTTGGGTTTCATCTCTATCTTTCTGTCAGAAATTATAATAAAGCTTGGAAATTTCAAAATTCGTAGCCACCTTTTATCTTTAATCCTCAAGTAATATCTTCTATCTTTAATCGTCAAGTAATATCTTCTTAAATCTTCTTAAATTCAACTCTATCGGGAATTTACATCTTTGTTAATATAGCTCTATATCTGGTTTATTGATGAAACAAATCCACCTCGTAAGTCACTTAAATAAACAATTTTGGCTGCCTCGCTGATCGGAAGGATTTTTTGCTCAAATAGAGTAGGTCAATTTGATCATCTAACCCATAATGATAGAACAGGGCTCTTTGTTGTTTATTTTGGCTGAGGTGGAAATATAATGTTCTTATTTCTTTTAAAATTTTACTGTGTTCGTGCAAAAAACTAGGATTTTGGAGAATTGGAAAGTCAAGAAAACAGTGTAAAAGGATTAAAATAGATTATTACTCATTTTGTAAATATATTTTTATTTTCTAAGAATTTACATAAATAAATAAATTTAGAGTAATAAGTACATAAAAATTGAAATATATACCTTATTGGAGCAGTAAGTTCATAGGCTATGAAGGATGGTACAATCCAGCGAAGCAAAGTCGATTTTCTTTTTATTAAGACGACCACTTGTAAATTAATTTGGAGTTTATTGCAGTGAATAAAATGTTGTATCTTGCCATAAGTTTTAACTTGTAAATTAACTTGGAGTTTATTACAGTGAGTAAAATGTTGCATCTTGTCATAAGTGTTTTTTAAAGGTGACTTAATTGTATCGCATTGATTTTGACATGACAAATTAGTAAAATGATATAAGTTGTTACAGCTGGTACACTTATGTACTTATGTTTAGTGCATTAATCACTGTATGGCATTGAAGGAATCTAGTGGCATTCTCAATCATTGCTTGATTGACAACAACATGAGCCTTGTGTTGTACAACATTTGTATTGACTATGAAGGATTTAAGGAGGAGATGTTTTTTTGGTTGAGCCATCAAATAGACTCTTTATTGGTCCCTATGCTATACATTTTTTGGAACTTTTTTTCTCCCTTAATTATAAGTGCATACAAATATTAGATTCATAGGACAGGGTACCATTAATCATGTGAGCCAATGATCTTGGACATTTTCTGATTGAATTCTTCAAAACTTAGTCATTTTATCTTCCAAAATGTGCAAATAGTTTTATTGGTTGGAATATTGTTACAAGTTATAATAGATTTTGTTTTAAATGCTATGTTTAAGATGCATAATTTTTCATGTGACACCATAATTTTTTCCAACACTTATTGGAAATATTAATGGCACAACATTATAAATAGTAATTGAATTTGGAAAGGCCTTGGGTATGATTCCTTTGATATAGATTGTAAATGGGTCTCACCATGTGTATAGTCAAACAAGTCTATGCTTCAACCCTAAGTATTGTGGCATGCAAAATAGACCAAATGCTATGACAGATATTGTTTAGCTTGACCCATTAAATAGACTCGGAAATATGTATATACAAATTTTTACATATTTACGCCGCAAGGTGTTTCCTTTTGATGAATTTCTCTAGCCAATTGAACAAAGTTTGATCGTTGATCCAAAAACTGTTCATGAAATTGAAACGGTTTGTGAATTTTCGTCTTGCCGTTCTCGCTCATGGCAATGGTGGTCATTAGATGCTTATTAGTTGCCATATTTTAATTTCCCTGAGTTACAGTTTGAAAAGACTTTGAGAATAAGAGAAGTCGGATGTTCAGAAAATGATGGACGCGACAGCCATTGCTGTTGCAGTTTCTCCAGCGACATCAGAGCCTGGATTTTGGGTGTCGATGCTGTAAACATTATGAGATGTGTCCCACGAGATGAGCGTTTTGGGCATCTGAAAATGTCTAATTTCTTAGCGCATTCCCTCAAGGCAATTTTTCAATTCCTGGTACTATAGCTAAAATCGTTGTTTGATTCAACTATGAATGAGTTCGACTCCTTTAAATACATTAAGAAGCTCTTTTTTGATGGGAAAAAGTTGCCCAACAACTCAATTCTGGAAGCTGCCAAAAATTTCATTCCCTTTGATCTTGTCAAAGAGTTTCTTACAACAAACAAAAAATTGTTCAAGTATCCCCTTCCTCAAGTTATAGCTGGTAAGTATTTCTCTTCCAAACACGTCCATGCATCTTCTTATTCTGTGCTTGATTTTTACCAGATTCTGAATAATAGAACTTACTGGAAATGGGATTAATAGGTGCAAATGACTATTTGCTCAAATTTTCAAAGCATGTATGGTGGAGCAAAGGTCATGACTAAAATTCAAGAGAAGGCTTCCGCTAAAAAGAAACACTGGAAGGAAGGTGGTCATGACTAAATATCAAGAGAAAGCTTGCGCTGAACAGAAACAATGGAAGGAAGGCAGATAGAATTTATTTGAATTTATTTGAAAGGGGGAGCATCTTTGTTTTGTTTTGAAATGAATGAATGAATGATTTTAATGATGTTTATGAGGCTAAACAATTTAAGGGACCAAGAGAATAACTCGTTTAACTCATCTATTTATTTGAAAGGGTGGAGCATTTTTACGGTGGAGCATTTTTGTTTTGTTTTGAAATGAATGAATGAATGCTTTTAATGATGTTCATGATGCTGAACAACTTAAGGGACCAAGAGAATAATAACTTTAACTCATCTTCATGTTTTTTTCCATGTCGGATCTTTTGCTATGAGCCTTGACTAGAAGGCTAGCAATTTGATTGATCTTATCTTCGTCTAGTGCATGTTGTCAACCTTTAGATTGTTTTTATACTGACTGTGGATATTCTCATAGGCTGCACACTCCATGACAAAGTGCCATTCAGTGTCCACCACACCTTTAATGCATAAAATACAAGTTCTCTCTTCCCAAACTTCCTTGGGATCTTCCACTTACCACTCTTACATCTAAGGTGATGTGACCCTATCCTCAAATGTGCCACTAGAACCCTTGTTTTTCCTTTAATAACTACCGCTAAATACTTTTTCTCCCCATGGTCACAATTGGATTGAATTCTTTGACGTAGTATGTTTTTTTACGTCCATTGTGATTAGTCCACATGGCATCCTAAATTTTTCCATCACAATTTTTTTTATTTCTTCATTGGTGCTAGGACATTCATGTAGCTTGATATCCCACTTACTTAACCACTTTTTGTTTGCTTCATCCAACTTTTCTTCCTACGATCTAATTCCTCTTCCATAGCTATCTTGGGCCAATGTTGGTTATCCATGCTTTTAGTCCTTTTTAAGTAACTTATTAACCCAGTTATTGTTGTTGCCTCCAATGGGACTGTGGCTTTAACTTTGAGAATGCTAGTAACTAGTTACTTCGGTATTCTTTCTATCTGTCTCCGGCTACAAGTTGACATGCTACTTCCTCATACCTCACAACCATAGAGAAAAACCAACGTAACCAACAAACCAAAAAGGGTTTTCTTGGTTTTCCAATCCCAAAGCTCAGTTTTTCTGCACCTATTTTGGAGTAAGTATGAGGCTCTCCATCCTACTTGAATTCTTTTCGCCCTACAAGTCTCCCTACTGAGCTTATGGTGGAAGTCAATCCCAAGATATTTGTATTCCTTCACTATCTCGAGAGGACTAACTTCGAAAAGAAAAGAGTTTGGTTTGTCTTTTCTACTTAAAGAGGAAATCATGATTTTGGTCTTATTAATGTTCACTTGCATCCCCAACTCTTGATAAAAGTGTTTTAAGACCTTTAAGTGTTCTCTTAATCCACGTGCTGTTTTTGAGATTAGAATAAGATCATCTGCATATAGAAGCAACTTTACCACATAGCTTGCTAGATGAACCCCTTCTCCATCTACTTTGCTTAACCAAGATTCCAAATTATCAATATATAAACCAAATAACATGGGGAAAGGGCAAGGACACAGAGGTAGGAGAAGGGAATGATAAAGGCTTCGACAAATGCAAATATAAATATTAAGCATTCAGCAGTAATTCAATTATTGAGAAAAGTCTTTTGGTAGAAACCACATAACATAATTTTTTGGCAAATGCATTTCGAACCAACCAGTGTGGTTCATCATCTGGGCCTGATGATGAACCACATTGGTTGGTTCGAAATGCGTCGGCCAAAAATTTCTATTATGTGATTTCTACATAAAGATTTTTCTTATTCATTATGGATCACAAAAGCTTGAATTCAAAAATTCAATTATTGGTTCTCTTTCTATCTTTATCTCTTGAAATAAAATAATATTAAATAGTCAGCAAAGACTCATCTGAAAAGACGGAGGATCTTTGTTTTGAAAACAAAGGAAAATACTTTTCCAAATACAAATATAAATACTAAGCATTATGCAATAATTCAATTATTACTTTACTTTTTCCATTTTTATCTTTTAAAATAAAATAATATTAAATAATTAAGAGGATCTTTATTTTGAAAACAAAGAAAAAGGGAAAGACGGATGAGGAGAAAACTCTGAAGCTTTCTATAAACACAATATAAATATTAAGGATTACGCAATAATTCAATTATTGGTTTATTCTTTCTATTTTTATCTCTTGAAATAAAATAATATTTACGCCATAAGGTGTTTCCATTTGAAATGAATTACCCCAACCGTCATCGTGTCCTATTGTTCACCGCGGATTTGTGGTGTTAGACGATTGAACAAAGTTTGATTGTTGATCAAAAAATGGTTCATGAAACTGAAATGTTCGTGAATTTTTTTCTCGTCGTTCTTGCTCATGGAAATGGCTGTCATTAGATGCTTATTATTCACCCATATTTTAATTTCCCTGAGTTGCATTTTGAAAAGACTTTGAGAATAAGAGAAGTCGGATGTTCAGAAAACAATGGACGCGGCAGCCATTGCTGTTGCAGTTTCTCCAGCGACATCAGAGCCTGGATTTTGATTGTCGATGCTGTAAACAGTACGATATGTGTCCCAAGAGGTGGGCGTTTTGGGCATCTGAAAATGTCTGGTTTCTTAGCGCATTCCCTCAAGGAAATTGTTGAATTCCTGGTACCAGAGCTCAAATCGCTGTTTGATTCAACTATGAATGAGTTCGACTCCTTTAAAGACATTAAGAAGCTCTTTTCCGATGGGAAAAAGTTGCGCAACAACTCAATTCTCGAAGCTGCCAAAAATTTCATTCCCTTTGAGCTTGTCAAAGAGTTTCTTACAACAGATGGCGAAAAATTGTTCAAGTATCCCCTTCCTCAACTTATAGCCCGTGCGTATTTCTCTTCCAAACACGTCCATGCATCTTCTTATTCTGTGCTTGATTTCTACCAGATTCTGAATAATTGAACTTATTGGAAATGGGATTAATAGGTGTAGATGACGAATTTGCATGGAGGAAAGATGAAGAATTTGCGCGCCAGATGCTGGCCGGAGTCAATCCTCTTGTTATACAGAGACTCTAAGTAATCAGCAAATCTCTAGTCCCCATTTGTCTCCTCTCTATTTTTAATTAAGCTTAGGCTACATAATTTTAATGTTGTGGATGGTTGAATTCACAGAGTTTTCCTCCGAGAAGTAAACTGGACCCTTTGATGTTTGGTCCTCAATTTATTATAAATATGGATGATCTCCTTACGATTACACTGTATCTCTCTGTATACAGATTTTTTCTTTTAGTCATTTTTGTTTTTTACTGTAATGTTTTAGGTATGGAATTCAAACTCTGGTATGATGCTGTGTTGATTAGTGCTCTTTGTTTTCTAAATAGTAATCAATACCGATTAAAATCTGAGCCTCTTCTTTGTGTCAACCATTTGAATTTTGATTAACATTTTTACCTGAATGTGGCTACAACTTGACAGGGGTATGGCAGTGGTGGACTCATCAATGCCCTATGGGCTGAAGCTGATGATAAAAGACTACCCTTACGTTGTGAATGGATTGGAGATATGGTTGGCAATAGTTTCATGAGTTAAGGAGTACCTGTCCTTGTACTACCAGAATGATGATGCAATGAAATCCAATACAGAGTTGCAAGCATGGTGGAACGAAATCAGAAATGTTGGTCACGGAGACAAGAAGGACGAGACATGGTGGTACAGCATGGAGAGTGTGGAAGAAGTTGAAAAGGCAATAACAACAATCATATGGGTGGCCTCGGCTCTTCATGCTGCAGTTAATTTTGGGCAATACCCTTACGTCAGATACATGCCTAGTCGACCCACCATAAGGAGAAGGTTCATTCCAGAAAAAGGGTCCCAAGAATAAGAAATGGCTTAGTTAAGATAGCTTATAAATGGAGGCACAAGTTCTGAGACTCTCATGGTGTTATTTCAATACATTTGCCCTGTTCAAGTTTTGAATGATTCAGAAATTAGCAAATATGTTAGATAGTGGAGGCAAGAAATTTGCACTTCTTTTATGTCAAACCTGGTAGCTGATAAAATATGAGAAACAACTTAATCACACACCTGTTGATAAAAGCCTAATACTAAGAAGGCATGTATAAGTGGATGATTAAGATTGTTTATAGGTTTAGCCAAACAGTTTTATTGGTAACATGCTTAGTTTGAGGATTATTGGCCCTTTTGAGGATTATTACTTGACCAGTTTGTTGCCTTAGTTTGCTGAGTACATTTTTTTTTTTTTGTTGGTTGGTTATTGTTGTAAATTGTAAATTGTATAGGTGATTTTCATTCACATGCTTATTGGAATAGTTGGCTTCTTGAATAGGGCAGTCATGCAGTTGGGTATGTGAGAGGGGTTTGTAGAACACATTATCTAATGAACTCTTATGTAGAGGAAAAAAGTCACATTCATAGCCTACTCGGGGCTTCAGATGGGAATTTCTTTTATAGATTCATGTATTCATAGATGGATATGATATTTTCAGCCTCTTTGGGACAACAGACTCTTCATTCTAGCATTTGGATCGAATAAATGCTCTATCTATCACCAAGACATATGCTTCTCATTCAATTCTCCTCCTAAAGAAGGATGGCACATTAAGGCCAGTTGCAATCGAGTTGAGCCTACCCCCTTCAGAAGATCGGGCAAGTGTTGGGAAGGTGTTTACTCCAGTAGAGGAAGGCGCAAAAGGAGCTCTATGGCAGCTGGCTAAAGCGTACGGGACCATTAATGATTCTGGTTACCATCAGCTTATCAGACACTCGTAAAACCCAAATAGCCACAACTAATAGAATACCTGCAGAATTTGTTTGATATTTACAATATCATTCTATATATAGTCCAGACTGAGACTGTAATGGTCGGATTCTTTCAGGCTCAAGACTCATGCAGTTACGGAACCATTTATTATTGCTACTAACAGATAGCTGAGTGTGATGCATCCCCGTTCACAAGCTATTGAGCCCTCATTTCCAGGACACAATCAACATCAATGCTCTGGCTCGCAAGATTCTTATAAAAGGCAGAGGCATTCTTGAAAGAACAGTGTTTACTGGAAAGTATGCCTTGGAGATTTCTTCGGTAGTGTACAGGAAATGGAGGCTTGACGAACAAGGGTTACCTGCAGATCTCATGAAAAGGTAATCATAATTGTTGTTGTACATACACCATGGAGTTAAAGACTAAAATTTATTTAGGTCAGTGATCAAATTACTGTGCACATTTGACCTATCATTACTTGGTCGGTGAACTGTCCAACGACCAATTTTCAATGTTGGGCTTCTCCCACTTTATTATAAATATGGACGATCTACTTACAATTATATTTTATCTCTCTGTATACAGATTTTTCCTTTCAGTCAGTTATGTTCTTTAATGTAATGTTTTATGTATGGAATTCAAACTCTGGTATGGTGATGTGCTGATTAGTGCTCTTTGTTTTCTAAACAATAATCAATACTGATTAAAATATGAGCCTCATCTTTGTGTCAACTATTGGAATTTTGATTAACATTTTTACCTGAATGTGGCTACAACTTGACACGGGTATGGCAGTGGTGGACTCATCAATGCCCTACGGGCTGAAGCTGATGATCGAAGACTAGCCTTACATCGTGGATGGATTGAAGATATGGTTGGCAATAGCTTCATGGGTTAAGGAGTACCTGTCCTTGTACTACCAGAATGATGATGCAGTGAAATCCGATACAGAGCTGCAAGCATGGTGGAACGAAATCAGAAATGTTGGTCACGGAGAAAAGAATGACGAGACATGGTGGTATAGCATGGAGAGCGTGGAAGAAGTTGAAAAGGCAATAACAACAATCATATGGGTGGCCTCGGCTCTTCATGTTTCAGTTAATTTTGGGCAATACCCTTACACCAGAAACATGCCTAATCGGCCCACCATAAGCAGAAGGTTCATTCCAGAAAAAGGGTCCCAAGAATAAGAAATGGCTTAGTTAATATAGATTATAAATGGAGGCACAAGTTTTGAGACTCTCATGGTGTTATTTCAATTGAAAGTTTGATGTTCAATCATGTTTCCCACACAAAGGTAGACCATTTTTTTTCCAGTCTTATCTAAAGATGTCACAATTTTGTCTGGACGAAAAATTCCAAAATTTGATTGTGGGAGTGTTTAAATTTTTTTGGATGGAAGAAATTGATTTAGCATCCATCATGAATTCCTGGGCACCAAAAGTAGTGAAGCTTGGCCGCTGTAATTGACATTTTAAAAAAAAATAGCTGGATTTTTTCAAAATCATGCTGTAATTTCTATCATTTTCTGTGCAAAATTAAGGCACTCAAAATTCTAAAACGTGACAACTATAATCCACATTTTCAAAAATTTAGCTAAATTTTGTCAAAATCATGTTGGAATTTTTGTTTTTATCATCATGGCTCCAACAATTTTTCAGAACGACGACCATGATGTTGTTCACAATGTCGTATCGTTTCTTTCACCTCTTCCATTACAATATAATAGTATTTTCTAATAACACCATAGATAAGTAGCATATGGAAAAATTACATCTTGGAAGACAAGAAAAAAAAAAGAAAAAAAATTTAAAATAACATACAAAAACCTTTTCACATAAACAAAAACAACAACATGGATAATGGATAACCTCTACAAAACATTACTATTATTTACCAAATAGCCATGTTTGAATACACATAACTAATCATTTCAATTATAACTCATTATCATCCACCCTAGCTTTCAACAATGTCCATTCATATGTCGCTTTTTTTCCACACACTACTATTATTTACAAAATATCCATATTCAAAATACACATAAGTAATACTTTCAACTCTAACTCATTATCATCCAACCTTTCTTTCAACAATCTCCATTCACATGTCGCTATTCTTCCACAAACTATTATTATTTACAAAATATCCATTTTCAGAATACACATAACTAACTATTGCAATTGTAACTCATTATCATCCACCATTGTTTTCAACAATGTCCATTCACATGTCCCTATTCTTCCCCACTCTATGCTATTCTTCCCCACTCTATGCCTTACGGCGTTTCCTTTGCAACATAAGGTGCAAATGCTAGTTTAAAATGTTATATATGAGAGGTACAAATTTAAAAGAACTACCTAGTGTAATTGGAGAGTTAAGTGATTTGGAAGTTCTAGATGTAGGCTCTTTGCTAGACCATTTCCATATGTAGCTTAAAGAACTTGAAGAAATTGCAAATCTATGTATGTAAGGAATTAAAATGTTTGTCAACTTCGATGGGTGCCTTAAAGAACTTGAAGGAATTAAAACTTCATAAATGTAAGGAATTGAAATGTTTGTCACCTTTTATTAGATTGTTGGCCCACTTGACTGATTTCATAGTAATTTATTGTCCATTGATACACGAACTAGCATTTTAGGAGGTGAAAGGAGAAATAGAAACACTGAGTGATTTGGAATCTTCCATTCACAACTACATACTTCCACAATTCCGACTATTAGAGGTTGTAGGGACATATATATCAAAGGCATCATTTGATCAAGGTGTTTGCTTCAACCTTCGCTATATTATAGTGTCTTGTTGTAATATTGTGGAGGAGGTTGGAAAATTTCCAGCTACACTCATAGATTTATCATTTAGTGTTTATGATGATTTGGAAAAAGTACATACAATATGTTGTCTTCCAAAATTTCAAAAGATGGCAATTGTCATTGTAAGAAATTAGAGGAACTTCCATGTATGGAATCATTATCTTTTAGGTATTTTAACGCAAGTGGGTGTGTGAGGCTGAAAAACATACGGGGATTGGGGCAACTGTCACAAGTTCAAAGACTATCTGTTAGCAAGAGTTTCAAGTTAGAATAGGTGGAAGGCATCCAAAACTGTATGTCATTGCAAAATTTGTATGTTGGATATTGTTTGAAACTGCAACAAATAATTTTAAACATGTCGGGTATTAGATGGCATTTAATTATACTAAAGGCTTTTTTCAATGGAGAAGTTCTATTCAGGTCTTTGTCATTTGTCCATATCCACTTGGATTTTTTCACGTCCCCCACCAATCTATCAAAGCATGCACTTGTATTCTTACAATTCGCAAGATATGTACTTTTTTCTGCCATGAAAATTTTAAATGGATATCAAGATGAAATATATGGAAATGATTTTAACTTCAAACTTGTTTTGGAATGGAGGAATAATTATTGCATCCATTAATCATTGTATAAATTGTATTTTAAGTTTATTGATTGCATATATGAGTTTGAAATGAATCATTTCATTCTACCTTTCCCATTTGATATCACCAACATTTCTTTAATTAAGTAAAGAAAGTAAAGCAAATAATTCTTGACATGTCATGGTTAAACATTTCGTCTATCATTGAATGTAAAAATTACATTTAAGTTAAATAATTGTATATGCGCATTTGTTATATGTAGTTGAAATGATTCCTATAATTATTTCTTTTCCATTTGATACAGTGACAATTTTTTAATTAAATAAAGAAAATATTTCAAAGACATGTCATGGTTAATCTATTTAAAAATGTGAGTTATTTTTATGTCTTTCATGGGAAGTTGGTCAACCACTTCCCACTTTAAATTTGGAAAAGAAAGTGTAAGAAAAGTTACATAGGGGTCATATGAATGCTTTTGTTGTAAATAAAATATATAAAGGTACTTTGGATGTTGGAATTTTATTATTACTTTAAGAAAACATCAACAAAATTAAATGAGAAAATTTAATTATGCTAAGTGCATTTTATAAGGGGAATGATTTTATTAATAGCTTTGTCATCTATCCATAACCACTTGGAATCCACATTGTGTACAACCACCATCCACAAAACCATCCACCTATATTCTTACCATTCATGGACCAAAAAAATTCACACTTTGATTAATATGTACCCATCCAATCCACACCTTTGCAAATTAATTTGTTTTGGAGATAGCTAGAATTTTCTAAAAAAAATTGTAGGGCCTTTTACTATATATTGTGTACCATTATTTGACCTGTTAGGGGGATCAGGTTAAAAAGTTGAAATCAAGGGTGTTGATATAGTTGAGAAAGGTATGCAATCCCCTCGTATTTAGAGTGGCGTTTTCATAAACCGACTTATTCTTCAATTTTCTCAAACATTCCAAACCACATCCACATTTTTTGTCAAGATGAATATATGTTACAAATCCCCCCAATAGATGCCTTTGCACCCCTCTATAATGTGCCTTTGTAAGAAGGGAAGCTTTATTCCTCTAGTTTTTAATATTTGGTAGTTCAACAACCACTTAATAGGATAAAAATGTCTTTGGCTAACATCTTATTTCCATGCTCAACCATCTTCGAAGGTTTGGGAGCCTTTTGTTAGAAACCAGGAGAATATTGGGGAGTGACTTAGTATTGTAGGAATATTAAAAATTTTATTTTACTTTCAATTATATTAAGCCACTAATAAACTTTCCAACAATTAATTCATATGAACATGGCAAGAAATAACATAAGTTATACAGAAAAATTCTTCAAATTACTATGCAAGGAAAGCTACTACTTACTATGACAAAGTTCTCTAGCTACAACCAGCGATAAGCAACTACTCCCTAATTTATCAGGTACAAATGAAAGGAGCTATAAACTCTAAGTTTATCATCCACCACTGAAAGGAGCTTCAACCCATAAGTATTTACTAAAAACTACTAGAAGGATCTACAACCCTTGATCTACAAGCTACTACTCGCATGACCTAAATGATTCATCTTTCATACAATTTTCATACGGAAATCATGAAGCCATTCCCTTTACAAAACAATTCAATTTGTCACTTCAAACACTCGCTAAAACCACCATCACAAACACCTCCAACAATCTCTTATCACTAAACAATTCACACAAGCAAGAACCCATCACACAGTAACAACCAACACAATTACTCAAATCTAGCAAATTTGATTATGCTTATACAGATTTTGGACTGATATTTTTGGTTCTTTGAAATTTATATCTTGCACTTTTGATGCTTTCACAAATGTTTTAGTTTTTTCTTTTTCTTTCTTCTATCAAGTTATCTGAATCTTCTCTCCAAGTCTTAAAACTCTCCTTGTTTCTGCAAGAAAAACTAAGCTAACTGCTAAATTTTCTCTATTTTGGAATTTTTACAAGATTTAGCTAGGACTTTCTAAATTTGGCCCACTAACAAGTTTAACCAAATTGCCACACAACTAACAAATATTCCTACTTCCACCATTGGAGCTACCAAAGCATTCATGCCTTTTATATCAAACTTTAACATTGTGCTTTATTTTGCATAAACACCAAATTTCAATGCCAAATATTTTGTTTTATACATGTTCATGTTTTAAACCTTCAAACATAGACCCAAGCACTTTGACATAGGCCCAAATCCTTCTCTATAAAAAACCAAGTTGTTAATGTTGTAGTCAATTTTCTTTTATTCTGAAAAAGAAAAATTGTAAAAAATCATTTATGTCCAAATAATATAATATATTTGAAAAGAAAATAAAGAAAATAAAAAAGGATAAAAATGAAGTCAAAGACTCTTTGTGCATGTGTTTTATGATATAATGTTTTATTATAAAGAAAAGGGGCAGACCCAAAGTTCAGAGAAAACATATAACATATATTTATGCACAAGTGGGCCAACCTTGCTGTTGGAATAACGGGTTAAAATGTATGCAGTTTGGGTGGTGTGTTATCATTGTGAAGATCTGGGCCTCTCACACAGAGTCTGACATCAAAAGCCAAACAACCGTTACATG
>APFE030004898.1:0-49118 GCA_000404065.3 Pinus taeda
TGCTTGCCTTGAGAAACCTCTTTTTCCCTACAAAACACAAAACACAAAACCCAACACGGACAAAAAAAAAAAAAACGAACCTTATGGCTCGAAGTTAGCTTTACCCAAAAAACTAAATATTAAAAAAAAAAATAGCTTTAGCCGAAAAACTAAATATTTTTCTCAATGTTTCTGATTTTCCGAGATCACACTAAGGTGCAGGGAAAAGAGCATACGCATGAGAAAAAAATCCTTCCTTTCTGTTTCTGATTTGCCAGATCGCACAGAGTCGCAGGGCAAAGAGCATACGCAGAAATGAAAGGTATAGATCCGGTGTTAAAAAAAAACTAAATAAACCGGAAAAACCGAAAATAAGCAGAGAGCAAAATAACAGTAAAACTCGCAAATTAAAGACTGTATACCTCCAGATCTTAAAAATGACGCAAATAGGGCTACCGGAAACCTTTTCGCGTGAAACGAAAGGGTTCCTCACTGGAACAAATGCTCCGAACACAACAGAGCAGTCCTCTCGGCCCGAAAGCAGTCAGAAACAGTAGATCTAGGAAACGACAGCCGCATGCAGTTCTACCGGCTTCAGATTTGGATCACCAACGGACGCGGGCCTCAAATAGCTCTGATACCATGTAGGAATTTACAGGGTAAGTTCCTCAGACAGAACACCAAAAGGACACCGCTCACAAACAGATCACAGATCAATACACCAGTATTTTGACGTGGTTAAAACCCTCAGAGAGGGAAACAGTCCACGGCCTGCGCCAACGTGGCTACTACAGGCAATTTATTAATAAAAGAATGAAAATTTACATAAGCTTCTCTCATGCACGGTTAACCTACAAATGACCCTCCATGCGCTTTAATAGAATTCATGGACCAATCAGGTGTTAAGCCACGGATCAAGTGTCGGTAATACCGAGGAGAGAATGAACCGTCGGATCACTACATATCATGACCGTCGGATTGTAAGTTACAAAATGTACAATGGTAAAGAAACACACTTTACCTAACTCTATACCTAACTCTATACTAGACCAAGTTGAACTTAACTATTCCTATGTGTCGAAATATCCTAACAATAAGCAGTTTTCCTAAATTTCACGCGATTAGCCTAAGTGGTTGACATGTAGCACAAGAAAACTACTTTTCTTGTGCGCTCTCGACTTGATACCGGTCATGCAAGAATCTGTGCGAGATTGCATGACAGTCGTTTGATTGGATGGGTCACATCGATGGTGGAGATCGTACGGGTTAGTTGGTGAGCGAACGATGTGATATCCGTTGGATATGGAGAAGTGAGATCAACGATGCGGATTGAAGCGCTTGATATAAGGAGAAGTCAATAGGGACCGACAATGATGGGTTAGATAAGCAGGACCCTCAAGGGGGAAATCCACATACGGAATCTGTTTGTGTGTAACTGATTGGTTACAAAGTTAACCAATAGTCTAATTCCAGACTACCACCCCATTTTCGTCAACCTCCCTAGTAATGACTTTTGGATTAAAAAATACCCCTGCTATATTTTCTAGGGCGGTGGTTGCATCTTTTAAGGAATACATCCATAATTTTTTAGAGGTATATTTTGATGATTGAACAATATTTTGATTGTTGAGCAAACATGTTGGAAGTTTAAGACTTATGCTCAACACATGTAGATAATCTCATATCTATTTGAACTTAAAGAAGTGCATATTTTGTTTACCTTTCTACATATTGTTGGGACATATTATTTGTAAGAAATGACTAATGGTTGACCTTGCTAAGATTGCTATCATTGTGAACTTGCCTCCATATAAGACGGTAAGAAAACTTCACACCACGTTGGGACATATTGGGTATTACAGGAAGTTCATCAAGGGGTATGCTCAGATCACTGCGCCTGTGGAGAAATCGCTGAAGAAAGATGTAACTTTTCAGTGGAATGAAGAATGCCAGAAAAGCCTTGACATATTGAAAGAAAAAAATGGTAGCTGCACCTATACTAGGTTCCCTGATTGGAATAAGGAATTCCATGTCCATGTGGATGACTCTTGTATAGCTTTGGGTGTGGTATTGGCATAACCTAGTGCAGGAGAGATTGATCATCCTATAGCTTTTGTAAGTAGAAAGTTATCTAAAGTAGAAAAGAACTACACCACTACAGAAAGGGAATCACTGACCATGGTGTATGCTTTTGCAGAAGTTTAGACACTATTTGTTGGGGTCACACTTTAAAATGTTTACAGATCATTCTGCACTGAAGTATTTAGTTAATAAGTCTGTCTTAGGAGGAAAGATTTGTAGATGGTTACTGTTATTCTAGAAATATGACTTTGAGATCATTGTTAAACCAGGGAGATTGAATGTAGGACCTGGCCATCTGTCAAGAATGGAAACAGGGGAAGAACCATTATAGAGGATAATCTCCCCGATGCACAAATATTTGCAATTAGAGTGGTAGATGACCATTTCACAGATATCATTCAATTTTTGACCACATGAATGGCTCCTTCAGAGTATATTACGCAACAAAACAAATAAGTAGTGGTTAAGGCAACTGACTTTTAATTAATAGTAGGACAATTATATAAGATGAGACCAAATGAGATACTGTGTAGATATGTTCATGAACATGAAAGACAGATGATTCCAGCAGAGGCTCATGGGGTTGCAACTTGTGGACACTATGTAGGAAAAACTATTGCGCAGAAGATTTTGAAAGTAGGATTGTGGTGGTTGGATGAGATGTCGTTGGTACCACAAGTGATCCATAAACTATCGTGAATATTCCACTGGACAGTTCGTCACAACAAATCTGATAATATTATATTAAAAATCTTAGATTCTACACTATTACAATTTTATTTAATTTCTAGATCTGTAAAATTAACTGTAATTAGTGCATTAGTGCATGCATGTAAAATTAAATCAAGCAGAAAAGTAGAGAACGACAAAATAAGCTCAAACACACATAATACACAAGATATGCTCCCTTGGAAACCCTTTCGGGAGAAAACCCATCTGGAAGGCAAGATCGCTTCGCTCTCTTTCTCTGTGTGGAAATATGGTTACAGATACAAAGAAGTAATGTCTGTGGCCCGTGGGTTGCTACAATGCATAGATCCTCTCTGTGTGCTCTACCTCCTATCTCTCATGAGTATCTTTGCTCAAATCTGGAACAAAATTCTCTCGAAAGAATGGAATGCCTCTTCCTCATAGTGGTCTCGTTATAACACAACCTCATAGCCCAATAGTGGTTAAGTTTGACTACATCAACTCTTAACTAGAGTTATAAAATAAACTCTTCTAGAGTCTTTTACATTAAAAACACGTGGCTAACCCCTTTTCCATGAATAATGGGGGCTGATGCGGCATCCTCCCATACTATAGGTGTGAAAACAAGAAGGTCAACTTCTTAGTGGCATAACGTTTGCATACAGACTCTGATTGATGCGATTCTTGTGTAATTGGAAATCTCTATGTGTGTAGAATATCATGAAAAGGTGTGGCGCTTTGGAGGCAAATTTTTACCCCCAAAAAACGTTGTTTGATGCCTCAAAACACTTCCAGAAAGTTTTAGACCCCGTTTCACCAAATTGGGTCCCGCCAATAAAAATAGTCCCATGAGTTGATTCCTCCACTTTCTCCACCCCAAATGCATCGAGATGGATGACAAAAAATATAGCGATCCAATTCAGATCACACCTCCCCATTTTGGGAGGCTTTTGGTCCCCAAAAGCTTTTACTGAATGAGGTGAGGAAATTTTTCCTCCACCTTCTCTCTTGTGTACCATTTAGCTTTGCTTGGAAGTTGTCCCTTCAACCCAATTTGGAAAAGGTCTTGTTACCCTTGTCTTGTAGTTTTGGACCTCTTCTGTAAAATTGTATCTTCTGCTAACTCTGCTTGAGCGTCTGGTGCGAAATCCTCCACATAGGGTAGTACTTGTTCCCCTTCCTGATCTAGCATGGAAGGCTCATATAGTTTCAAATTATCCACATTTACAACTAAGTAAATATGCATATATGGTGGTAAATTGAGTCGATAGGCATTATCACCCACCTTTTCCAGTATCTCAAAGGGACCATGCCTCAAACCGCTCTCAGAAGGTTTTCAGACCCCGTTTTGCCAAACTAGGTCTCATAGGTAAAAATGGTCTCGTGAGCTGATTCCTTCACTTTTTCCACTCCAAATGCATCGAGATGGATGGAAAACAACATAATGATCTAATTTGGATCAACAAGTTACATTGCAGGCCTTTGATAAGTGGGCCATTGATTTTGTTAGACACATCAACCCATCTAGAAAAAGGATTGGTGCAAGGTACATAATTACAACGACTGATTACTTGACAAGATGGGCTAAAGCACAACGAGTAAGGGATTGCAGCGTAGAGACTGTTGCAAAGTTTATTTTTGAGTACATATTATCTAGATTTGGATGTGTAAAGGTTTTGATGAGTGACTAAGGTTCACACTTTCTAAATAATACTATTTTACTATTGAAGCATTGATTGAGGAGTTCCAAGTTTATCATCAGAAGAGTAACCCTAATCACCCTCAAGCCAATGGAACAGTAGAAGCATTTAATAAGGTTTTGGAGAATGCACTTACTAAGGTATGCAATGTGAATAGAAATAACTGGGACCTTAGAATTCCAACAATTTTATGGGCTTATAGTACCACATGTAAAAGGTTAACAAGTCAGACACCCTTCATGTTAGTTTATGGGCAAGAAGTTGTGATGCACATGGAGTACATTGTGCCTAGCTTGAAGATTGGAACTTTTACAGATATGGCAGACCCTGATATAATAGAGGAAATAATGTTGCAATTGTTTGCTCTGGAGGAAGATAGATTTATAGTAGGATTCCATCTGCAAGTACAAAAAGCAAGAGAAAAGGTTTGGTATGGTAGGCATATTAAGAAAAAGAAGTTCCAGGTAGGAGACCTTGTTCTCCTTTATGATAGTAAGTTTGTAAAATTTCTAGGAAAATTCAAGATGCATTAGTTGGGCCCACACATTATCAAGCATATTACTGATGGAGGTGCAACTCAATTAGCAAAGTTAAATGGAGAATTGGTTCAAGGAAGAGTAAATGACAACATGTTGAAGCTATACAGGGACAACCCTGCCCCTACAGCTTCTTTCTAAGGAAAGGAGAAAAGTCTTAGTGCCACCTGCAGTTGAAAGTGGGCACTGGACTATAAACTACGCTGCAGAGAGAGCTTCGACGTAGGATTATGTCAAAGCTCATAGAAGCCTCGACATAAGAAGGGTTGCTTCGTTACAAATGGGATGCATCAAAGTTCATTGGGAAAATATGACCATTAAAAAGGAAAGTTGTCGTTGAAACACGCGGAAAGATGCATTTATGAGGATAGATTGAGTAGATATTTTGATAGATATGCAATTAATGAACACAATTTGAGCTAATGATGGGGTTAGAAATTCAGATTTGTTATAAAAAGGCACGCCCCGCCCAAATTTGGCACTTTGCTGTCTTCAGAATTCAGGTATTGCTGAACTGATGACATAAGCACTTATGGAGGAAGTGCGCAGTAAAGAGAAGTAGGTCACATACATTTTGCAGCAGTTCAACAATGCCTAAAACAACATTGAAATAAATATCAGAGGAAAATCGGCTAAGTGACTCGAGACGAGTCACATGTGAGTGTTGGGGGCTTGTTGGGCACAACCCAACTTGGCCTAGATTTTGGAAAATACTCAACATTTTGTGGGGTGGAGCTCAATGGAGTGTGTAATGGCGTGCATTTTGAATATACCACGCAGTGTCGTAAGGGCTTCGGGGTGGGTTGAAGCCCTTTTTTTTGTAAAAGTGCGCAATTTTGTAAGAGATCAATGATTTTGGGGGTCATAGTCACTTGTTTTAAGGAGTCCATGGTATTTGGACCATGGTATTTTGATGATGTAACCCTACAATGTAATAATATATATAGGGTAAAATAATAAGAAGAGATATCAATAAGTTTGGATCCATATTAGTGTTATGGGTGAATTATTGTGATCTGTAGTTTGGTAGCAAATGAGAGGCTTTGCAGCTAAGTGTGCAGAGGTGTGGAGAAAAGTTTACAGCTGAGTGCATAGGCCAAGAATTGGTTGTTGTTCAAAGATTTATTATATTAAGCAATAGTTCTTATGGACATAGCCCTATAGTAGGGTGAACTACGTTAATTTGGTGTTTTGATGTGTATATTTTCTTATTATCTGTTGTAGAGTAGCAGTTATTACAATTGCATTTTACTTCAGCACAATGATGGTTTATGGTTTTATATGGCATGTTTAAGTGATTAATCTAATGTGGCGAGGTGAGTAATAAATGCTAAGAATAAGATAACATAATAATACCACATCTCTTGGTCCATCAAGGCTGTAGAAACCTAGTTCTGCATCCTCCCATAGTCACTTCAGGGGAGACTGTGATCTGTTCGTAGAGCATTGTCGAAAGAGCTAACGATCAAGGATTTTGTTGGTGCGCAATATGTAGGTTTTAACCCCGTACAAAAATTATTTGCATACGAATTCTAAAACAAAGAAAATAAGCAATGCGAGAGCATAACACATAAAACACATATACACAGAGATTTTCCCCTGGATCCCAAAACCGAGACTACTAGATTGATTTTTCATTATGTTCCTTTCAATGTTACAACACATATATATACATGCCGAAGCATCCAATACCATGGACCAAAAACCATCGGGCCCAAAACCATGTGCGAAAACCATGCACAAAACCATAGGTAGGTTCACCCCACCTAATATAGGGTCCAATTTTTTTTCTCTTGGGCTCTGCCTCGGACCCCATAGACGAGGGCCACCCACTCCCCTCAAACCCCCTGGATAGGTGGGGCTTCCGCCCATGTGACCCCTCCACTGCGCAATCCGTGCAACGAAGGGGTGACTTCACCCCACCCTCTAACCCCCGGTTAACTAGGGGGCTAGTTGTGGAAAGAATATAACACAACCCAACGCAGTATAGATCAAACCTGAGTCAACACAAATCAAACCAACACCCTTATGCTACCTTCCTCTCCTCTTCTAATATATTCCCCTATCATCTAACCTAATTAGTAGCTGCATATAGCCTTTGCTTATGAGGATCTGCAATTGACACCTAAGATGAATTGAATTGTCCATGGTTGCTTGTGAAATATCATTAACTTGATTTTTAGGAGTTTAAGAAATTTAGATAATGAGAAGTCCCGTGAACATTAAGGTCCTCTATTCTTTAAATGTCTTCATGCTCTCCATTGTCAACATAGAGGTGAATCAATAGTGAGGGATAAGAACTGGGTGGCATACAAGGCATGGAAAGACTAATATTTTGTATTTTTTTTGGGTAGTTTTCTACAATGAGTCAACATGCTTTGAGAATCAAGATGGACCACTTCTTATTGGGTTTGCTTCATTCTAGATGGTTTAAGACTAATGTGATTTTCCTTGAATTTAGTCAAGATAGATATATGCTCCAAGCATTAGAAACAAATATAATTATGCAAATGTATCACCAGAAGGAAGCCAAATTTCAAAGGCTAAGAATCCATAAAGATCAATTGAGCTTGTATGAAAACTCTATGGGGCAATTCAAACTACCCTAATTTTTCCTTTGATCTTCATCAAGGAGAATAAGTGCCCTTTGGCCAAGGGAATTGGGTGAGCTGAAAATACTTTCACTTATGCTTTTAATCATGATTATGGTTGGATACGTTATTGGATGAATGTATATCACCTTGCTCATGAAATCACATTAACTAAATCTATCCATTGCTATTGATTAGGTGACTAATCTTTTGTTTATGGAACACCTTACACAAAATTCTTCTTTTTGCATTTCAAAAAGCATGCCTAGGCAATTACAAACTTTAATGGTACCAATAAAAAATATATAATAGTCATTTTGTTTGGATGCATGCAACATAATAAGATATTGTAGCAACATCAATGAGGTTTTTTCATGTGGAAAATACCTTTATATTCCATATGAGGAATATACATGTTCTCGTCCTCTAGGATTCATTCTGAACAACAAGGCTTGAAGTCATTACGTCAAAACTCATCATGTCACTTGCAGGTATTGAGCCTAGGTGGGGAGGATCTCAATCATTTCTTTGAACCACTTGAAATGAACCCAATTGATAGCAACCTCAAAGAGGTTGTTTTCTCTATTTGTAAATTATCCAAAGAGATGCACCCACCCTCTTGAAGTGGAACAAGAGAGACAATTCCACTGAGTTTATAATGACCAATCTTATAAAGTTGGTCAAAACCTATGTTAATTTTGCATTACAGTTTACTAATTATTTATTTGGTCTAACCAATGATAGAACTACGGTTGAAACTTATCTTGATTTTCTATTACTATTTACTAATTATTTATTTGTGAGATCTATGAAAGAAAATAAGAATCCTTGTTTGCATCTACTTATGGATATTACCTACATTACTTCCATGTAATCATTTGAAAATATGCTAATTAAAATAAAGGTTATATAAGTAAATTCATCATTCAAATAGTATTAAAAACCAGCAATTTAAATATTATTTGGGAGTACTAGAATTCAACAATCTAATTATAAAAGAGTTTAGGTATACTTCTAAATAGATAAAATAAATTAGAGTGGCTTCCCTTTCCAACAAGAAAAACACCTTAAACCAAATTCTTCAACTCAATTAACCACTAAACATAAGCAGGTTTATCAACAATAAGGGGACATGTGACTATCCTCCTAGTCAAACCCTTCAATCAAAAGATTGAGGCCACTGCATCCATAGTCACAAAGGCTATACGAGGCTTCCTCTTTCACACATAGTTTTATCAATCCTTTCATTACATTGATCACATGGATTCAATGGAAATTGCATGTTATAGGTTAGTTCCTAATCTTCTCCAATTTTCTTATTTTTTTTTCTTAATTTCGTTTTTTTTTTTTTTTTTTAAATACTAATATGTTGAGATGTTGTCATTGATATCAAGCTAAGTTGGCTAAAGGAGGAGTTAACATGTTGAAAAGTTAATCAAGAAAAGCCCTAAAGAAGAGAAGCCCTCGGGATATTCACCAAATAGTGACACAGTCATGAACAGGTGGAATTAAGGTTAAGACAATTAAACCGGAAATAGAAGCAACATGAGCAAAAGGTCTCTACCATTTGTTGTTCTCTATTCCATCGCATTAAGTGGGGCTTATTTCAAAATGAATCCAAGGAACATAATCCTAAACTAATCAGACAAATCTAAATTATCTTTATAATGCAAGGAAGGATTGTTGTAGTGCTAGTTGGAGGGAACAAGCTGCATTTGGTACTATTGTCCTATGGTGATAGCAGAATCAGGTGCCTTGTGTTTCAAGTTTCAATATGGCTTCTGGACTGGATGGTTCTTATCTTGGAATGTTAAATCTTAGATGCTTAGCAATTGTGTTTGACACTTGTTGTTGCTAGTGCGATGTGTTCTTTTCAAGACCATTGAAATCCTTAGACATAAGATGTTAAAAAAGGTTCGAGTTTCTGAATTTCCAGCCGAGATAGAAAGATCTCAACACATTTTTGTAAGCTGGCTTAAAAAATATAAATGTGTTTTTATAATTAAATGCAAGTAGCAGTCTAAATATCGTTTGTTTACTTTGAAAATCAGGGAATTTTAGGGATTTTTGTAAATTTAAATTACAGTTGTTATATTTCAAAATTTTGGATGACCAAATTTTTTAATAGTGCTGAATTTATTTCCACGATTAAAAACATGGTTTAAACACTATTACTACAATTTTTTTTTGAATTTTTTACACCGATTCTGATCCCTTTTGACTGTTTAGACCATTCAGTTTTGAATATCTTTCTTTTTAAATTCACAGGTCATCCTCCCTCTTGGCCCGTATAAATATGACATCCGTTCTGTTCATTTGAAATATAATTCGCAAATCAGAGAAGACATATTCGTAGAACAGAGAAAACACAATTCGCATATCAGAGGAAACATAATTCGTAGAACAAAGAAGATATAATTCGTTAAACTAGAGGAAAGATATTTGCGGTGGGGTCCGGGTTCTTAGGTAAAAGGGCCGAGCTCTTTTCTCATGACTTCGTAATAATCAATTTGATCTGTGGAGAACAAACTTGTTCTGAGTACGATGACTGGGATCATTGGCAGATTATGATGTCCCTTGAAAATATGAATTAAGTTATTTATTGAGAAAGTCCGTGACAGAACAATCTAGAGAACTGCAATTTATGGATTGGATCCGTGTTCATTATGTGAAAAATTTATTGCAGTTAATCTAGTAATTATTAATATTTTTTTTTTAAGGATTATTGGTTTTAAAATTAATCTACACTAAATACTAAATAAAAATATAATTACAATTTTTATCAATCAAATATATCAAAGGAATTGAGAAAACTTATAGATGATGGGAAAACTTTAATGTTGGGAAAACCAATTTTGTAGATGAGGGCCTTATTATTCTTTAGCGAAACTGCTTGCTGTAAAATGGTAAAGTTTTGGCAAATTATTTTCTTCACTTTTGCAAGATAATTCGACCTCCCTCTATGGTAAGGCTCTGGGAAATTATTTTTTCACTTTTGCAAGCTAATTTGACCTTCCTCTAGCTATAAGAATCTGGAGGTCATTATGAATAAATCTTTCTGACAAACCTCTCCTCAATCATTAATGAAACCTTCTGTTGATGTCCCAAGTGATCACTGAGCCCTTGTTCAATCAAATTGTCTGTGTCTCCAAGATGCCCATCAACTTCCTTTTATAATCTTTCGTTGAGAAATCAACGACCAACCAATATATTGTTGACCTAGGTTGTCATTGATGTCAATATGGCAATATTCTAGATACTAGATGATGATATGAAGCCAAGGGGAAGCAGAGCAGATCCATGAAGAAACATGAGCAAAGCCATAAGGGAAGCCATTGGAAAGACATTGGAAACCATCGGAAGAGCTCATTGAAAGCTCAGAACAAGAGCAGTCAAAGAAAAGCCAGAGGAAGAAGTTCGCCGGAAGAAGCAAAGAGGAACACACAAAGGAAAAAGGTAAGAACTAAGAAACAAAGAGGAACACATAGCAGAGGAGCATAAAGAGCTATATCGGAAGCCAAAGGAAGAACTATCGGAAGTATCACATATGCCAAGAGTAAGAGCCACATCAGAGGAGCATCACATGTAATACATGCCCAAGAAGAACCAAGAGGAAGAATTAAAGGAGCCACATAGAACCTATAGAAAGGAAACCACGGAGCAATATATAAACATAGCTAAAGGAGTGGAGCAATATACACTATCGGAGGTGGAACAGTGTATAGTATCGGAGAAATCATATCGGCAGGTTCTATTAAGTGTCACCTCTGAAACCTCTGATTGCGCTAATGTATGCGGACCCGCTGCAATATTGTAATATGATTCAATACTATATTGCAACCGCCATATCGCAAGTGTTTAAGGCCTTGCCACATAGAAAGCGCCGGTTGGGATATATGTTGCAGACCCGATGTTCCTATTATAACCCATCCTAATGTTATATCAAGTTCGCCGTGTTAGAAGTTGTGTATGGCAAATTATAAAGGGATGGCGCTATAAACTACGATTGCAATATATACACATGGACTCGAAGAGTATATCAACCACTGCTTAATATCATATCGCATCCGCAACAATCACAAGTCCTAAAGGGATGGCACTATAATCTGCCAATTGCAATAGAGGTATGGACCCGATGGACTCATCGAAAACAATTTATATAATATTGTGTCCAACAGGGGAATCGGCCATCGACAATCGGCAATGTTATGTGCGAAAATCCAGAAGCGACGATTGCGATAAAAGGATGATGTGGCACGGGGGACCTCCATATGGTTATAGCCTCGTTTATATGGTTTCCGTGAAGTAATAAGTCTTTGAATAAAAGATTCTCTAGCATATATATTTTTCATATACAAGTCGGCCTCTCCTCCCTTTGAACATGTCCCTTAGTGATAGGAAAAAGTCATCTATATCTATATCTATATATATATATATATATATATATATATATATATATATATATATATATATATATATATATATATATAATATATGCACCTTCATTTCTGGAATTGATCTCCGACATCTATATTACAAAGAAATAACAATTCACGACTCGTGAACTTGAAAATAAGAAAAGACCTCTTTGATATTTTTTTCAATAAGCATCATTTCTATTGTAATTCGGCCCCTCTTCCTCTTAAACATGTCCTGTGAAGCATTGATTAATTCGAATAGGCAGAGGAAGCTAAAGCGACCAAAGGATCAGGAAGCCGATGAAGCAAGTGGGCACAGAGGAAACTACAACCACTGAGGAGGGAAGCCAAAAGGTTGAACTAGTGTCGAGGAAGTGAAAGCTCAAGCAAGCAAGGAGGAAGCCAAAAGGATGAATGAGTGTCGAGGAAGCGAAAGCTCAAGCGAGCAAGGAGGAAGCCAAAAGGTCAGATGCATTAGGCATATAAAAACAGAGAACAAGGAAAGTTTAATGTTGTTGTTGAAAAATTGGAAGAAACAAAGGCAACTGTAGGTCCAGTAGAATAGAAAAGGGCCAAAGGTCCAATAGGACAGGAGGCATTTGAAGGAAGAGCATCTCTATTGATCGTGTTACCTTGTGAAAGACTCAGACCTGTGATGAATTAATCAGGTACACAATGCAGTCTAAAGAACAATTCTGTGATGTAATAAATAAAGTTTTATCTGACATTGTTTGAAGGGAGAAGTAACCAGCGGAGAAGTAGTCATGCCGAAGCATTTACTGTGACAGTTAGAACAAATGCATGAACAAAAAGTTGGTTCTTGTGCAGAGCTTAGTGAAGCTAATAGTAGACTCACTAAAGCTGTGTGGAGACATTATTAGAGATCATGATAGCTATTGTAGATTCTGTGTGGATAGTATGAAGAGTTGTAAAGACTCCTTCATAAGAAGATTGGTTGCCATTGATGTTATAACATGGAGACTGTAGTGAAGCTGTAAATAAACAGAACACAGTAAAGAAGAGTTCTGAGAGCAGAACGTTACTATCAAACATGCCTTGACAAGATTGGGTTGGAGCCCTTGGGTTTGGTGCCTCAGAAGTTGGAAGGATTGGTTTCCTTGGAGTTGGTGCTTCAGAAGTTGGAAGGATTGGTGTACTTGGAGTTGGTGCTCATATATCCAAGGTTGGTGCCTTGACAAATAAGATCCAGACAGTTTGTAGCAAAGGGTTGAAGCCCTTGAAGTTGGTTCTCCTGAGTCCAAGGTTAGTGCCTTGACAAAACAGAGTTGGTGCTCTGGAGGTTAGAGCCTAAAAAACGTCCAAGTTGGTGCTTGGCAACAGATTGGAATCATTTATATATTGTATCTATTTTATTGCAAAAGATTATATTAATAAAAACATTTATTCTTGTTGTCCATCTTGTGTTCTGAATATAAATGTTTTAACTGGTAAAAATAACAATTGAAAAGAAACACACTCATTTCCCACCCCCACCTCCCCTCCACTCCCCGCCCCCCCTTTCAGTATTTCCAACATATATATCATTTTGATTTCATCAAAACACTTTTCTAGAAGTCACTAGAGAGAAATCAACTTGTTTCAATTAATACTAATTAATTAACCATTTTCCCTAAGTTAGACTCAAGAAAATAATTAAAAATTGGTTAATAATCTAATTAAGACATTTTCATTTGAAAAATAAACAAGGCTTGGTTAAAAATTAATCCACTTGCGTTCTTACCCTGATTTACACCTCCTTAGACTAGAACACATGTTTGAACTAAATAAACTAATACATTGTTGTAGAATTATGGGTGGGTAGAACTTAATTTGGTTGCCTAAATATGTCCAAAAGGTTTCCATTCATGATTTGGACTAGTGTTGGTGCACACTGGGCTTAGAGAACCAAAGTATGCGTGATAAATTCATAAGGACTCTAAAATTTAGCTCAGTTAATAAGGATGTTATGATTTATGCACATTGGGAAGAACATGTCCCTATAAAGGAAGTGTTGATTTTTTAGGTAGTTGTGGGATCCGGTATTCCCCAACGTAAGTCAGCCCCAAAAGTATAGGTCAACCTAGAAAAGGGACGTTTCCCTTGGGCACCTCATGAACACTATATATAGTCATTCAACCTTCTCACTTGGACACTCACTCATCACTCACATTTTTCTCTCTCACATGTGGGAATCAATATGAGGAAGAGGGTGAAGTTCTAAGGAGCAAAATTTATGAAGTTTGACCAATGTTGACTAACACTTTATGAGATCCATTTTGACTAGATTTGACCAAATTTTCCGAGGTTTGTTTGACCCAAGTTAATCAAGTTGATTTGTGATTTGTTTGACCTGAGTTGATCAAGTTGATTAGTAATTTGTTTCACCTATAGTTGATTGATTTTTACCTTTCACGTGCGGGCCACATTGTTTGAATGTTTGACTAAGCATTTCTGGGTAGTTTGATTGAGTTGATCTGTTGTCACAAAAGGCCAAATTTCAACCTATTTGACCAAGTTTGACCAATTGTGTGATGTTGATCTGGGTTGACCAATTTTGACTTGAAAATATCATATTGTACTTTTGTTGAACAAATAATTCTCTCCCAGGAAAGATTGTTGGGTTTTCTCCTAAGTTTGGGTTTCCCGAGGCAAAAATTTGGTGTCTCTTGTGCATGGCTATTCTACTACGATATTTCCTTTTTCTATTGCATTTATAGTTTAATTTTATGAGTGTAATTGCTTAGTGATGTTTTGGGGTGTGCTAAAACAATATTATATATCCATGGAAGTAATTATTAGTTGCAAAAAATTGTGCTTGCCAAATTAGCACTAGAAATCAACATGGTATCAAAGCTTTGGTGAAGAAAGGCCATTGAGATGACCCCTTGAAGACACCTATTCTATAATCTGATTTGTGACTAGATCCTTGACTAAATGAATCCCTCTATCAATCTTGAAGATAGGCTAGAAGTTGCAACAAATTTTAGGGGTTGGAGGACCAAAATGGATCTCATTCTTGAGGAGAATGATGCCTGGAATATGTGGAAGGCAAGATTACTAAACCTTAGGATGATGTGGGAAAGACCAAGAATAAGAAGATGAAGGCTAAGGCCAAGAGGATTCTTGTTGAATTCATTAAAGACCATTTTATTCCATTTGTTGTTGGGATCAAGGCTTCAACGAAAATATATGATGCCCTATAGGGTTGTATTCAGTCAACAAAATTGGTCAGAAGATGACCTTGAGGAATCAATTTCATGATATTTAGATGTCTAGAATAGATATTATGGCTTCCTACTTCATGAGGATCTCTTAGTTGAGAGATCAGCTCAAGGCCATTGGAGAAGATATTAATGAACCAGAACTTGTGATTGTAACCCTTAATGGGTTTCCATATTCATGGGATTCATTTGTATCAAGCATTCATGGTAGTACATATATTCCAAAAATTGATCAGTTATGGGCTTCCTATACCCAAGAGGAGTCTAGACTAGTATCAAAGGAGAACATTCAGAGACCTCGAGATGGTGAGTCCCAAATGATTTGTAGTACAAAAAATGGTAAAGGAAGAAGAAATTTTGGAAATTTTCATAAAAGGAATACATGGAGAAGACTTGCTCCCATTCAAGATCAGAAGAAGGATATGTCAAATATTCCAATGTTTCAATTGTCACAAGTTTGATCACTATAAAAACAAGTGTCCTGAAGGGAAGAATGATAAGAAGAAGTAGGTCAAGCAATATGCTTCAACAAGAAATATTGATGACGATGAGCATCGACATCAGAAGAGATCCAAGAATGATAGTACATATGACACATATTATTCCTTCTTTTATGCCCTTATAGGAAATGTTGCCGATCACAGTGGCATTTGGTTGGTGGATAGTGGTTCCTCCAGACATATGATAGGTAACCATGACAATCTCACAAAATTGGAAGAAATGAAGTCAACAAAGAAATTGGAACTTGGTGACAATACTAGGTATGCAATCAAAGGTGTTGAGGCAAAATATTTCCAGTTGTGGTTAAGAGAAAATATTCATATAAATTATGTGTTATATGTACCAAGTTTGAAAAGGAACCAGATCCTTGGAAGGCAAAGGGTATAGAGTTTCACTTGTTGATGGACAAGTCCTTATATGGAATAAAAGCTCAAACATAGATTCTACAAAGGGGTTTGGTGTTCAAGAGGGAAGCTTGTATAGGCTCTTGGGATGATCAACTCAAGCATTGGTACATGATAACACCAATCTATGTGAGTTATGGCATTGAATATTTGTTCACATGCTACAAAGCTTTTCCAACATTGAGGAATATGGTTACAGATCTTCTAGAGGTCCAGGTAGAGCATGAAGGGGTTTACAAGGGTTGTGCACTTGGAAATAATGTCAAGGGATATTTTCAGAGAACTAAAAATAGGTCTAAGGGGATATTGAATCTAATACATTTAGATGTATGCAAACCAACGACAATATCAAATTTGGGTGGTTTCTTGTACTATATGACATTCATCTATTATTTCTCCTGGAAAACGTGGATCTACTTCATAAAGACCAAGGATGTCATCTTTCGCAGGTTCCAAGAGCTGAAGACTTAGGTAGAAAGCTTGCAGGGAAGAAAATCAAGGTTTTGAGGTTAGATAATGGAGGTGAATATACTTTTGAGGACCTCATTTCCTTCTGCAAGGAAGCATGGATTAAGAGGGAGTTAATAGTTCCTTACAAACCTCAAAAAAATGGGGTTGTTGAAAGGATGAACATGTCCATTGTTGAGGCTACTAAGGCAACGAATCATGATCCATATTTTACTCAATTTCTTATGGGAAGATGAATCCAAAACAATAGTTTATGTTCATAGCAAAGGTCCTCACTGGATTTTGGAGAATGAGACTCTTGAAGACACTTTCATATGTGAGAAACCAGAGGCCGGGATTTTGAGGATATTTGGTTTTCCTATCCAAAGTCATGTAATCAAGGAGAAGAGGATGAAGCTAGAGCCTTAATGGAAGAAGGGAACATTTGTTGGATACAATGAGACATCAAAGGCTTACAAGATCTATGTTCTAGGACAATGACAAGTTGAGATAAGCTAGGACATTAACTTTTATGAGGATGCAAACTACTGGAGATCCAAAGGATACCACATGGATATTGATGATGAGGAGCAAGAGCCTCCCAAGGATGTGGGTTCAAGTCCTTTTGTACCTATGGAACATCCTTTAGATCATTAGGAGGAGCTAGAAAGGCCCATTAAACCACTAGACCGACTTAGGGTCATTGTTCCAGAATCTAAGAAGAGGCTCGAATGGTTTCAAAGTACATTGTAGGATGCAAAGGGGAATGTAGCTCCCCATGGATTTAGGGAAAGAAAAATCCCTAAGAATTACTCAGGATATTCAACGCTGATAAGTCACATCATTTATTTCAAGCCATCCAACTATGAGGAAGCAACCTGACATCAAGTTTGGAAGTATACCATGATGGAGCAATATCAATCAATCATGAGGTGTGGGAAATTGTGATGAGAGTTGAGGGGAAGTTAGTGGTGACTTCCAAGTGGACCCACAAGGTCAAGAATGTAGTAGATGGTAGCACAAAGAAGAAAAAAGTGAGATTCATGGCACGAGGGTTCTCCCAAAAAGAGGGAGAGAACTATCAAGAGACATTTGCTCCAATTTCTCGGTAGACTTCTATTAGAACTATTATTGCTAATGATTTTGTTATGGGTTGGAGGTTACATTATATGGATGTAAAGAACACTTTCCTCAATGGAGTAATTGAAGAAGAAGTGTACACAGAACAAACTCTCGGATTTGATGTACATGAGAGGGAGTTTCATGTTTGCAGACTGAAAAAGGCTTTGTACAAACTTAAGTGGTCACCTCAGGCTTGGTATTCTTGGATTGATGGATCCCTGATGAGTCTTGGTTTCACCAAGGGTGATGCCAATCCCAATATTTACTACAATGTTGTTAAAGGTGAGACTATAATATTGTTATATGTTGATGACTTTTTTTTTACAAGAGAAAAATATCTCATTGTTTAGTGTAAGAGGGAGTTGGCCTCCGAGTTCAAGATGAAGGATCTAGGTTTGATGCATTACCTCTTTGGATTAGAAGCATGGAAGAAGCCAAGTGAGATATTCTTTGGTCAAGGGAAGTATATTATTACGATCCTTCAAATATTTGGGATGATGGAGTGCGAGGCCATGGCCTCTCCCATGGTGATCAATTTGAAGAAGCTAGGAGACTCTGACTCAGATTTGGTGGATCACTTTATGTATTGATGGTTGATTAGATTCTTAATGTATTTGACTAATACTAGACCTGATATTTGATTTGAAATGAACACTCTGAACCAGTTCGTGGTGGAACCTAGGCATGTACATTGGATTGTTGCAAAACACGTGTTGAGATATTAGCATGGTGCAGTCAATTATGGGTTGAGATATGCCTCAAATGGTGAAGTACATCTACAAAGATACACAAAATTTGATTAGGAAGGTAGTGTTGTAGGAAAGAAGGGCACATCAAGATGTGGATTTAGTTTGGGTGCTGTTGTGATATCATGGATGAGAAGGAAGTAGACATTTGTCACACTCAACACTGCAAAGGTCGAGTATATTGTAGCTAGTCAGGAAAGTTGTGAAGAATTGTGGTTTTAGAAGATACTCACGTGATTATTTGATTAGTTGCTAGAGACGACCATGATACATTATGAAAATCAAATCTATGTGAATCTTTCAGAAAATCTAGTTTTCCATGACAGGTCAAAGCACGTTGAGATTAAGTACCACGACATCTAAGACATGGTACAAAAGGGACCAGTAAGGCTCCAATAATTTTTTATGGATGAGAAGGTTGCTAACACTCTCACAAAGCCTTTGTCCCAGATGAAGTTTGTATACTTTAGGGACAAGTTTGGAGTAGTTGAGAATGCATCCCTTATTGAGAGGGAGTGTTGACATTATAACATCAGGTAAGGCATTCTCCCTAGGTCAAGGGTATTGAAAAAGTGCTATATATTTAAGAAGAATGGCTCATGTAACATCAGTTCCCAGAGTGCTCCCCTGGTCAAAAGGTTCTAACTATATTTCCAAGGGTTACTTGGCTCGTGGGTAGAGTGAGTGCCTCAAAGCATCAGGAAATTATTTTTACCATTCAAGTGTCATGTGACAACATGGAGGACTGGTAAATGGGCCCAAGGTTTCACCATTAGTTATGGAGATTTTACCTAGTTCCAAGTGAATACTTGTTTAGTTGGTCACCCCAGGCTAGTTTTGTTTTTACCCCGCTCTCGGGTTACCTAACCATATCACCAAAGGTTATTTGGCTAGTGGGTGACTAGATCCTTTGCATGATGCTAATGCAATATAATTTACACATGGTTCTAGGATTGAACATGAAGGATGGATAGATTAGCATAATAGGTTCATTTAATCTTTATTGGGATGGAGAATTTTTCAGAAAAAGTGGACATCTAAGGAAGTCAAGGTGAATACCTCCCTAGCTAAGAGGGAGTGTTGATTTTTTGGGTATATGTGGGAGGTATACCCTAGCTACATAAAGTCGTATCATGAAAGAAAATTAAAATAGAGAAAAAATAAATTTGAATTTCTCAACTTGTCCCCAAATGTATAGGACAACCCAACAAAGAGATGTTCCCCTCGGGCACTACATGAAGATTATATATAGGCATTCAAATTCCTCACTTGGAAACTCACTCATCACTCACATTTTCCTCTTTCACATGTGGGAAGCAATTTGAGGAAGAGGCTGCAGTTCTAAGGAGTTGAATTTTTGAAGTTTGACCAACGTTGAGCAGTGTTTATCGAGCCTTTCTGAGATCTATTTTGACTAGATTTGATCAAATTTTTTGAGGTATATTTGACATACGTTGATTGAGCAACTCTGTTATTTGTCTGACCTACGGTTGACCGAGTTTTACCTCGCATGTGTGGGCCACATTGTATGAATATTTGACCAATCATTTTAGGGAAATTTGACAGAGCTGATCTATTGCCGCAAAAGGTCAAATTTCAGCCTATTTCACTAGGTTTGACTATTGCTGTGATTTGGTTTGGGTTGACCAAGTTTGAATTGAAAATATAAAATTGTACGTTTTCTAAATTTAACAATTTTTCCTAGAAAATATTTTTCGGTTTTCTCTTAGTTTGGGTTTCCTAGGGAAAAAGTTGGGTGTCTATTGTGTATGGCTATTCTACTATGATCTTTATTGTTTCTATTGCATTTACAGTTGAAATTCCTGAGTGTAATTTCTTAATGATGTTATGGGGTGTGCTAAAATAAATATCTTATATCACTGGAAGTAATTATCAGTTGTAGAAATTTGTGCTTGTCAAATTAGCACTAGAAAAATCAATAGGAAGAAGGCATCAGATGAAAGCTTGTGATCAAAGGACCTATTGAAGGATTAGTTGGAGAGGATCTCTCGAGTATATCATGGGACTAAATATTGAAGATTAGGCTAAGGTATGTAGAAATTCAAAAGGCCAAGTGCAGATTGAAGAAACAAAGATAAGGATCTAGGCTAAGAAAAGTTGTTGGTATAAGAGGATAAAAGAAAGGACTAGTGGTTGAGTAGAAACCTAAGCTAAAAAGGACTGAAAAAATAGAAGATCATATCAAGGATCAAAACACTAAGGTGTATCTTGGTGCCTAAGAAGTTGCTAACTTTTTGCTCAACTAGGAGATTGGTGACTCATGTGGGTTGGTGCCCACAAAATTTCTAAGTTGGTGCTCAACTGGGGGATTGGTGTCTCCAATAGGTTAGTGCTTACAAAAGTTTCATTTCGAGCTGATAAATTTGATTTTAATTTTTATATTAAGAAAAGTGAAATGATCTTCTTCTAGTTATAAATATTCAATGTTTGTATTTTTGACCTCTAGTGATTAATGTGGTAATTTATTGATTAAAAATTAGTTAATTGACTAAATATTGATTCACCCCCCCAACCAATATTTACAACAATTGGAATTAGAGTAAGTTCCTTCAAGCATAGCCTAATAGCTGGAAGGTATATCCTAGGACCATAGATGGAAAGGTCAAGAAAGAAAGTATCCAAAACCCTTTGAAGAAACATCCCTAGTCACGAATTCAGAAGTCAATTAGGTTAGCACAACCCCCTTTCTCAATGGAATAACTATGTATCATGGAGCACAAGAATGTAGTTCTATTGATGCCTTTAGGCTATGAAGTATGGGATTCAGTTGTTATAAGGTACAAAACATCAAAAACTTCATCAACAAAGGTAGCTGCAAAAGAGTCAAGGGAGAAAAGCACAAAATCATTGAAAGTCATCTTGAATGATCTATTAGATTTTGTGAGAGTCAAAGTGAGACAATCCTCATCAGCTAAAGAAGTTTGAAAAAATCTTCAAAATATCTAATTGAAGGAATCATCTCTTTTGACCATAGAAATAGAACACGTGGATCAAAAATACGAAGATGAAGGAAAAAGTGAAAACACCAAAAACATTGATGTCTATGAAAATGAAGAAGACTCTGAAGAAGATGCTAAACCAGAGCTTGTGGATTATCTAAAAGATAAATAGATTGAAAGAAGAAAATAAATATCTTAAGAAGTTGATGCAAGATTTTGAAGAGAAGAATCATGACATTAATGGTACAAACAAAGATGGTGTTCTCTTAAGCCTCCAATTATAAGAAGAATAAACAAGAGAAGGAATTTTGATAAGTCATCTTAAGAAAAATCTAAGGACTTGAACAAACTTGAAGCAAAATTTTTCCACCAAAATAAAAAATTTGAAGAATAAACTATTATCTTGAATACCCAACTTGAAGAAGCATGAAGAGACGAAGATGTAATGAAAATCAAAATGTTGAATAAAGAAGAGGGTTGTGAGAAATGTGAGAAAGAAGTTGTCTCACCAAGGGTTGATATTGACAAGCTCAATAAAAATTTGAAGAGAACACAAGTATTAGATGACATCCTTAGTCACTAAAGATCACAATGTGACAAAACATGTCTTGATTTTACGTGCGAGGCAAGCTCCAAGTTGTTAAAGGTTAAATATAAATATAATCTAGAATCCATCGTCCATTGTAAGAGACCCAAGAGTGACGTTACATGCAATACATTACTTCTTCTTTTTTTGCCTTAAAGGAATTTTTTCTGATCATAGTGAAATTTGGTTAGTAGACAATGGTGCCTATAGATATATGACAAGTAATCATGACACTCTCATAGAATTGGTAGAAAGGAAGTCAAAACAGAAAGTGGAACTTGGTGACAATACTAAGTATGCAATAAAAGGTGTTGAGTTAGCATCTTTCCAGTTGGATTCAGGAGAAAATATTCATATAATGATGTGTTGTATGTATAAGGTTTTAAAAGGAACATGATCTCTATTTAATCCTTGGAAGACAAAGGGTATATAGTTGCATTTGTTGATGGAAAAGTCCTTGTATAGATTAAGGGCTCAAATATAGATTCTGCAAAGGTGATGGTGTTTGAGAGGGAGGCGTGTACAAACTCTTGGGATGATTAGCTCAAGCATTGGTACATGATAAAACTATTTTTTTTGAGTTGTAGAATTTTCCCAACATTTAAGAATATGGTTATAGGTCTTCTAGAGCTCCAGGTAGAGCATGAAGGAGTTTGCAAGAGTCGTGCACTTGGTAATAATGTCAAGGGATATTTTTAGAGCAGTCATATCAGGTGTAAGGGGATCTTGGATCTAATACATTAATGTATGCAGACTGCTAACAGTACCATATTTCAATGGTTTCTTGTACTATGTGGCATTCAATGATGATTTCTCCTGGAAAACATGGATCTACTTCATGAAGACTAATGATGAGGTCTTCAATAGGTTTCAAGAGTCTAAGGCTCATGTAGAGAACTTGATAGGGAAGGAGATCAAGTTTTTAAGGTCAAATAATGGAGGAGATTATACTTCCAATAACCTCATTTCCTTCTACACATAAATATGGATTAAGAGGGAGTTCATAGTTCCTTACAATCCTCAACAAAATGGGGTTGTTGAAAGTAAGAGTAGGTCCATTGTGGAGGCTACTAATGCAATGATTCATGATTAATATTTACCCAAGTTCTTATGGGGAGAGGCATCCAAAATGAAAGTTTATGTTTACAACAAAAGTCCTCATTGGATTTTGGGGAATATGACTCGGAAAGAGGCTTTCACAGGTGAGAAACTAAAGGTTGGGCATTTGAGGATATTTGGTTGTCTAGTCTACATTCATGTACCCAAGGAGAAGAGGATGAAGCTAGAGCCTTTTGGGAAGAAGGGAACACTTTTTAGATACAATGAAACATCAAAGGCTTATGTATCTATGTTCCAGGATAGAAGCATGTTGAGATTAGCTGGGACAATAACTTTGATGAGGATGCAACCTATTGGAGATCCAAAGGATCTGACATGGATATTGATGATGAGGAGCAAGAGGCTTCCAAGGATGTGGGTTAAGGTCCTTTTGTACATGTAGAACATCCTTTAGATCATTAAGAAGAGTTAGAAGGGCCCATTAAGCCAATGGACCCATGCAGGGTTGTTGTTCCATAACTAAAGAAGAGGTTGACATGGCTTTGAAGTACATTGTAGGATACAAAGGGGAATGCAACTCCCTATGGAAATTTCAAGGAAATAAAATGTCCTAATAATTACTCAGGGTATGCATCACTAATGAATCACATCATTGATTCCGAGCCATCCAACTATGAGGAAGAAACAAGTCGATAAATTTGGAAGAATGCCAAGATGGAGGAATATCAATCAATCATGATGAGTGGGAAATGGTGTCGAGACTTGAGGGGAAGTTAGCAGTGACTTCCAAGTGGATCTACAAGATCAAGCATGTGGTAGATGGTAGCATAGAGAAGTACAAAGTGAGATTCTTGGCAAGAGGGTTCTCTCATAAAGAGGGAGAGGACTATGAAGAGACATTTGCTCCAGTCACTAGGTACACTTCTATTAGAACTATTATTTTTATTACTTTTGTTATGGGTTAGAGGTTACATCAGATGGATGTAAATATTGCTTTTCGCAATGGTGTAATTGAGGAAGAAGTGTACATAGAACAACATTAGGGATTTGAGGCACATGAGAGGGAGTCTCATGTTTGCAAAATGAAGAAGGCTTTCTAAAGAATCAAGCAAGTACCTTAGGCTTGGTATTCTCAAATCAATATGTTATGAAACCAGCTCAAGAAAAGATAGAAAAGATAGATTAGCGCCTTAGAATTCAGCCTCTTCGAGGGGGCAACCTCCTTTACATTACATAAATGAACAATTCTTGGATGATACAAAGACAAAACCTCCTTTCTATATATAGCAGTCTAAGGAGTCACAATATAATCCAGCCAACCTAACAATAATAATATAAAGCCACAAAAATAATAATAGAGGGATTCTATGGGGCACAGAAATAACAATATGGGGGTAATAGGGGCACAACAATATAAATAAGGGGTATAACTACAATAGTAATTGGGTAATCACTAGTATTATAGGGATCCAACACAATAGATATTTAATGAGTCTTGGTTTCACAAAGAGTGATGTCAATACCAATCTTTACTATAAGGTTGTTAATAGTGAGCCTGCGATATGTTTTTTATTTGTTGATGACTTGTTTTTGACAGTAGAAAAAAATCTCATTTTTTAGTGTAAGTGGGAGTTGGCCTCTAAGTTCAAGATGAAGGATCTAGGTTTGATGCATTACTTCTTGGGAAATAAGTGTGGAAGAAGCTGGGTAAGATATTCCTTGGTCAAGGGTAGCATATTATTACAATCCTTTAGAAATTTGGGATGATGGATTGCAAGTCCATTGCCACTACCATGGTGACCAATATGAAGAATCTAAGAGACTTTGACTCATATTTGCTGGATCCCTCTATGGATTGATAATTGATCCAATCCTTGATGTATCTAGTAAATACAAGACTTGATATTTTCTTTGAAGTGAACACTTTGATCCAGTTCATGGTGGAACCTAGGCATGTACATTGGATTGTGATAATGCATGTGTTGAGATATATGCATGGTACAATCAATTATGGATTGAGATATGTCCCAAATGGTGAATTAAAACTCTAGGGATACACATATTTCGATTGGGCAAGAAGAGCTGAAGACATGAACAACACATTAGGATGTTTCTTCAGTTTGGGTTTTTCTATGATATCCTGGATGAGTAGGAAGCACACATATTTCACACTCAACAGTACAGAGGTAAAAGTATATTGTAGCTAGTCTGGTGAGTTGTGAAGTAGTGTGGTATAAAAAAATTCTCACAAGATTGTTTGATTAAGTGTTGGAGACGACAATGTTACATTGTGACAATCAAAGTTGTGTGAAGCTTAAAATAATATAATTTTCCATGATAGGTAGAGGCACATTGAGATAAAGTACCACTACAACCAAGACATGGTACAAAAGGGAGCAGTAAGGCTTCAATACATTTCTATGGATGAGTAGATTGATGACATTCTCACAAAGCCTTTGCCTTGGATGAAGTTTGTATACTTCTGGGAAAAGATTGGAGTGGTTGATAATGCCTCCCTCATTGAGAGGGAATGTTGATGTAGTAGCATCAAGGAAGACATGCTCCCTAGGTCAAGGGTATTGAATGGGTTCCATATAATGTGGCTAGGGATAATCACCCATATAACATTAGGGCCTACAATGCTCCCCCAATTAAAATGTTCTGACCATATTTCCAAGGCTTACTTGACTAGTGGGTAGAGTGAGTGCCTCAAAGAATCAAGTAAGTATTTGTATCATTCAAGTGCCATGTGTTGACATGGGCACATGGTAAATGGGCTTGGATTCTCATAGGATTTTTTGATTGGGTGTTGGAGTTGACCATGATACATCGTGACAACCAAAGTTGTGTGAAGCTTAAAAGAATCTAGCTTTCCATGATATATCAAAGAAAATTGAGATCAAGTACCACCGCATCCAAGACATGGTACAAAAGGGATAAGTAAGGATCTAATACATTTCTATGAATGAGAAGGTTGTTGGCATTCTCATGAAGCCTCTGTCCTGGTTGAAGTTTGTATACTTTAGGGACAAGTTTGGAGTGGTTGAGAATGCCTCCCTCATTGAGATGGAATGTTGATTTGTAGCATCAAGGAAGACATGCTCCCTAGGTCAAGGGTATTGAATGGGTTCCATGTAATGCGGCTAGGGAGAATGGTCCATAAAGCATCAGGGCCTAGAGTACTCCCCCGATTAAAAGGTTCCAAGGGTTACTTGGCTAGTGGGTAGAGTGAGTGGCTCAAAGAATCAGGTAAGTATTTTTACCATTCAAGTGCCATGTGACAACATGGGGGAATGGTAAATGGGCCTAGAGATTCACCATTTTTAAGGGATATTTGACCTAGTTCCAAGTGATGACTTGGTTTGTTGGTGACCTAGGACTAGTTTTGTTTTTACCTCGGTTAGGGGGTACCTGACCATATTTCCAAAGGGTTTCTGGCTAGTGGGTGAATAGATCCTTTGCATGGTGTTGATGCAAGATGATTTACATATGGTTATAGGATATAACATGAAGTGGATGGATACATTAACATAACAAGCCCATTCAATATTTTCTTGGGATGGAGAAATTTTCAACAAAAGTGGACATCTGAGGAAGTCAAGGTGAATGCTTCCCTAGATAAGAGGGAGTGTTGATTTTTTTGGTAGTTGCGGGAGGTATTCCTGAGCTACACAAATTTGGCACATGAAAGAAAATAAAAAGAGAAAAATTAACTTTGAATTGCTCAAGTTAGCCCAACAAAGGGATGTGCCCCTTGGGCACCTCATGAACACTATATATAGGCATTTGACCTCCTCACTTGGACACTCACTCATCACTCACATTTTTCTCTCTCACACGTGGGAAGTAATCTGGGGAATATGTCAAAGTTCTAAGGAGTCGAATTTATGAAGTTTTACTAGTGTTGACCAATGTTGACCGAGACTTTCTGAGATTTGTTTTGACCAAATTTGATCAAGTTTTCTAAGGTTTGTTTGACCTACATTTATTGAGATGCTATGTGATTTGTTTGGCCTAAAGTTGACTAATTATGGCCTTACACGTGTGGGCTACATTGTTTAACTGTTTGATCGAGGATTTATGAGCAGATTTATTGAACTAATCTATTGTTGCAAAAGGTTGAATTTCAGCTTGTTTGACCATGTTTGACTAGCGTTGTGATTTTTGTTTGGTTTGACCAAGTTTGAACTGAAAATATCATATTCTAATTTTGATAAACTAAACAATTTCTCTAAGAAAATATTTTTGGGTTTTCTCCCGAGTTTGGGTTTCCTAGGGAAAAATTTTGGTGTCTACTGTGCATGGCTATTCTATTGTGATCTTTACTATTTCTATTGCATTTATAGTTGAATTTTTTGAGTTTAGTTACTTAATGATGTTATAGGGTGTACTAAAATAATATCATATATCATTGGAAGTAATTATCAGTAGCATAAATTTGTACTTGTCAAATTAGCACTAGAAAATCAACAGGAAGAAGGCATCAGATGAAATCTAGTGATCAAGCGACTTGTTGAAGGATTGATTGGAGAGGATTTATTGAGTCTATCGTGGGAATAAATTGTTAAGATCAATATAAGGCATGAAGTGAGTCAAAAGGATAAGTGTAGATTGAAGAAACAAAGATAAGGATGCAAGCTGAGAAGTGCTACTAGGAGAAGAGGATAAAGTAAAGGACTAGTTGTTGAGAATAAGCCTGTGCTAAAAAGGACTGAAAAAAAAGAATACCAAATCAAGGACCAAAAAAAGAAGGTGTAATTTGGTTCCTACAAAGTTGCTAAAATAGTGCTCAACTCAGAGATTGGTGTCTCCTATGGGTTGGTTCCCACAAATTCACTAAGTTGGTGCTCAACTGCAAGATTGGTGTCTCCCGTAGGTTGTTGCATATGAAAGTTTTAGTTGGAACTGATAAACTTAGTTGTAATTTTTATATTAAGAAAAGTGAAATGATTTTCTTCTAGTTATAAATATTCGATGTTCATGTGTTTAATCTCTAATGATAAATGTGGTAATTTATTGATTAAAAATTAGTTAATTCACTAAATACTAATTCATCCCGCTCTCAGTCTTTACAGCAATCAAAATCAGAGGAGGTTCCTTCAAGCATAACCTAATAGCTGGAAGGTAGATCCAAGGAACATAAATGGCAAGGTAAAGAAGGAAATCCTCCAAACCCTCTGAAGAAACATCCTTAGTCATGAATTCAGATTTAACCAAGTTGGACAAGTCTCCTTGTTCAATGGAAGAAACTATGTATCATGGAGCACAAGAATGGAGTTCTATTTGATGGTTGTAGGATATGAAGTATGCAATTCAATTGTTACAAGGTACACAACATCAAAAAATATGTCAATAGATGCAACTACAAAATATTCAAGTGAAAATAACACAAAAGCATTAAAATTAATCTTGAATTGCCTATCAGCTTCTTTGAGAGCTAAAGTGGGACAATGCTCATAAGCCAAAGAGATTTGGAAAAAACTTCAAAAATATCTACTCAAAGGAATCCTGTCTCATGACCATAGAACCAATATGAGTGCATCAATAATACAAGGATGAAGGAAAAAATGAAAACACCAAAAACATTGAAGAATATAAAAATGAAGAAGACTTTGAAGAAGAGGCTAAAGAAGATGCTAAAATAGGCTTGTGGATACTATAAAAGAAATAAATAGACTGAAAGAAGAAAATAAAGATCTTAAGAAGCCGATGCCAGACATTGATGAGAATAATCATGATATTGATGGTACAAATGAAGAAGTTGTTCTCCTAAGACTCCAATTAGAAGAAGCAGAAAGAAGAGAAAGGATTTTGACAAGTCATCTCAAAGAAAAATCTGAGGACTTGAACAAACTTGAAGAAAAATTTATCTTCCAAGAGAAAAAAAATTGAAGAAGAAATTATTTCCTTAAAGAATCAAGAAGATTTGAAGAAGTAATGAAAATCTAAATGTTGAATAAAGAAGAGGTTTGTGGGAAATGTGAGAAATCATTTCTCTCACTAAGGGTTGAGGTTGACAAGATCAATAAAAATTTGAAGAGAGAACAAGTATTAGATGACATCCTTAGTCAATAGAGATCACCATGTGAAAGAAAAGGTCTTGGTTATACAGGTGAGGCAAGCTCCAAGTTTCCAAATGTTAAATATGAATATAAACCAGAAGTTGTGGTCCTTTAAAAGCCAAATCTCAACGAAAGTCAGAAGAAGAATTAAAGTATTTCTCGTCCAAGAAGTTATGCTAATGCTCTCAAGGGATCCATACACAATTTAGGTAGTAGTAAGGAGTAGTAGAAGATTAAACCTCCTCCAAGGCATAACAACATTAGAGAATACTATTCATCCAAGTACCTATGTATATTATTTGGATATTGTTATTCATGCACTAATTTCAGTCATAAAGCAAGATATTATAGAGTCTGCTACAAGAACTATTATAAAGGTTATCATCAAAATCCTAGAAGTAAGCTTGCAGACAGACAAGACAAAATCACTAATGGCTATGATAATAGAAATTGCAACTCAGTTGCACCATTATTCAAGATTGAATGCTATCAATGTCACAATTTTGGACATATAGCATGAAATTGTAGAAGTAGAATGAAGTGGGCTCATATGCAAATGAAAGAACAAAAGTTATCTAAAAATCCCTCCAAATTTTGGAGAAGAAAACAAGAAGTATATGCATCCAACTACAAACACTTTGCCTTTGAGTTAAATCCATCAAAAGTGTTTCCTGAGGTAGTGGTTATTTCATTTGACATAGATGATGAAAATATTCATAAAATTAAGGATACCAATATTCTACATAGTAATCAAATCTCATATACATAAGTGCTTGCTTATAAGTGTGTATCTAGTAAGTAAGTTACAAAAGATAGTGAACAACCAAACCATGGTCATTTTAGTATTGTTCCAAAAGTTGAAGTCCAACCAATCTGAATTCAGTGTGAGTGGGAGTTAAAAGAGTGAAATAATTAGCAGACAAGTTGACAATGGAAGAAAATCAGAAAGATCAGAAAATTCATAGGATAAGGGTTACAATTAAAAATGGAAGCAAGAGAATGTTGAAAATTTGTATAATAACAATCAAGAGTAGGATTATTGTTCTTCCAAAGTCACCCCTTACGAGTGATGATTGATCATGGTCTCGATACAAATATGATGGTTGCATCTCGAATGCAATTATTGGAAGGGGTAAACCTAGAGTTCTACTTGATGTAATGCTAATGTTTGATATGTGCATTTTCTTGGCTGATATTGGAACACAGTGACATAAACTTAACTAAACTAAGAGGGGGGTGAATCAATTTAGTACATTCATGGCCAACTTAAAGTTTATTTGAACTGTTTAGTGAGTAATTTAACACAATATAAAATGCAAATTTAATATATGAATAGTATGTAATATGTGAACCTTAACATAACAACTTTCATGGAAGCGTAAAATCAACACAAAATCATCACATATGGACACCATATATAAGTGGAAACCCATAAAGGGAGAAACCCACCACTTTGTTATTGTTGTGATGCAAAGGCAAGCTCATACTCCCTTATTACATCTGATTTTCTGTAGGCTCCAACCTACAGGAGGATATTACCTCAAATTTTCTGCAAGCTACAACATGCAAGGAATCTCCAACTCCCATAAGTTTTCTATAGGCTACAACCCACAGGAGGCTCCTACCTCAACAAGATCCAACTTGTTATTTTTCATGCTAAAACTTGAAAGGAGACTATAATCCGTTGATACAAACAAGAAACAACAATGTGTTGTTTACCAATCTATAAATATGCATACCTCCATATCTATTCCTACTTCTTCTTCTCCTAAAATCTACTTCACATTAGCTCTATATATGCACTAGGTAATTAATGAAGAACACTTCAATCAACTATCACATTCTCTAACTCCCTAACAATTCAACTCTCCAACCTCACACACTTTTATAATTGAACTTTGATGGTTTTTAGTATTCCACACACACAAATATGAGATGGAAAAACTTGTCTCTTTGCATTCCAATGGTGTCTTTTCAATTCCAAACATATTTAACCTCTTGAATACATACAAAGAATTTTATCATATTCAAAAGACATGAATTCATAATCTTCAACATAAATTTCAACATATTCAAATAGCATGAACTAATATAGTCTAATATTAATGCAAGTGCTCCAAGAAAACCATGTCATTAATGACACCCATATGAAAGCAAGCTCCAACAAGTTTTTCTCCTTCACCTCCAATACTTGCATCAACACAAGCACACCATCAACAATATCTGTTTAATTGTACATATATTAATTGAGTCATTATACTTTTTTGTTCTTTGCCTTCACCCTTAGCATTACAACTTCTTCAACGTTTTCAACTTAACCTTTGCAAACGTGACATATTGAACACTTTGTTTATGCTCCATTTCCATCATCCTTTGTGTAACAACTTCTTTATGCCTTAGGCTTAGCCTTGCATCTTGTCTTTCTTTTGCCTTGCATCACAAAAATTCCTTGCATCACAACATCTTACTCATCATATGCATATATGTTTACCATTAGCCACTAATCCATATGCACACAATCTGCCTCACTAATAAGAACTAATCAACATATGTAAGCACAAGAAACCTTTCACCAAAACCCTTTGAAACATAACAAACATATGGAAGCAAACTTTAACAATTAGTTCTCCTTCACCTCCAAGGCACAACAATACCTTCTTTCACACATACGATGATCATACTTCATGCTGCTCCTTTGTCATAACAAATCAACACAACAACAATATAACCATATATGTAATCAACAATATAATAAACAATATAATAATATAATCAAAAACATATATGCAAGCATCAACATGTTGTCTTGTTGTTGCTCCTTTTTTGTTCCTTTTATGTTCATATCGCCTTCATCTCTCGCCCCTTTCATATTGTCTTTCCTTTGCCTTGCATCACAACATCTCACTCATCATATGCATACATGTTTACAATTAGCCACTAATCCATATGCACACAATCTGCCTCACTAATAAGCACTAATCAACATATGTAAGCACAATAAACCTTTCACCAACACCCTTTGCAGCATAACAAACATATGGAAGCAAGATTTAACAATCATTTCTCCTTCACCTCTAAGGCATAACAATACCTTCTCACACACTTATGGTGATCACACTTCATGTTGCTCCTTTGTCATAACAATTCAACACAACAACAATATAACCATATATGTAAACAACAATATAATAAGGCACATAACAATATAATCAACAACATATATACAAGCATCAACATGTTGTCTTGTTGCTGCTCTTTTGTTGTTCCTTTTCTATTCATATCACCTTCATCTCTCGTTGCTCCTTCTACCAATCAATCTCTAGCTCAACCAAAAATGCCATGTACACAGAATGTACAAATCAACATCCCATATCTATGTTTTCTTGATGCTGCTCCTTTGTTGTTCCTCTACGGCTCCTTTGCTTCTTCTCTGCCTTTGCTTCTCCTTTTCCTTTGTTGTTCTTTTTCCATCAATGAAAACAATTCCATCAATCTCCCACTTTGGCATTGATGGAAACACACTCCTTTCCTTAGCTTACCTCCCCCTTTGACATCAATGGCAATGGTACAATAAGAGATTTATCTTTGTTTATGATGTAGAAGACTATATGCTTAATCAATGTTATAGTCAACCTTCTTACCACTCACCCATAAAGGGAGTGCTCAATAGTTATGGAAATATACTCCTCTTCCTATCACTTCACTTCACTTACAAGGATTTGCTTATAGGGAAGCATTTCTCTAGTGGGTTTTCTTTAAGAGCTACATATAATGTTTGCATAAAATCCTAAGGAAATGATGCATGATTCTTTTTATTCCTTAAAAACTCCTCTAAGTTCTTCCCATCAAACATTGAAGCAATCTTAAGTCTTACTTTGAACAATTTCTCATCTGTGCCACTGGCTCTTCCTTGACAATCTGAACAAGATATTTGATATGCTTGAGCATTAAGAGCCAAAATTCCTTTGCTAGATAAAGAAACAATGCAATCCACTTTCTCCTTTTGAAATTCAACAACCTTGTATAACATCCTTTGACCAACAAAAGCCATCTTTGGAAAGCATTGAATAGAACAGTAAAGTTATTTTCAACTAATTTGACACCTCCTTGAATAGTTGTGGTAATCAAACAATTTGGAAAAGAATTGAGATGGATGTACAATAATTAATTCAAGAAAAGAATAAAAGTGAGTGTATCATTAATAATTTCATTAAGTTGAAGTTAGCTATAACTACTCATTAATAGAGCATACAAATAAAATTTTTAATATAAGTGAATAGAAAGTGAGACAAACACTTTATATCAATCAACTTAAACAACCATTGCAATTCTATACTCATCACTTTATTCAAATAGTATGAAATTAGAACACAAAACCATAATTCACAAAACACACAAGCTCTTAAAAAACAACAAAATTTTACACTTTGTTACCATTTTACCATTCATTGTCATTGGGTCTCTGCATCAAAATCCATCTAAATCCATCTATGGTATTAGAATAACCAACTCACATGTTAAATGGTTCCACAATGTATTTAATGAACATGAATTATGAATTATAACTTCCCGTATGGCCAAGAAGCCCAAAAAAAAACCTTTGATCTTGGAATTTCCATTGCTTGAATAAATCCCATTGCATGGATAATATTTTATTGGGTGTGAATGTCTTTGAGGTATATAATCTATGCAGTACAATTATATTGGTGACCTGAGTGCATCCATCGATGGCTTTCAGCTGGCTAAATATGAAAGGGAAATGTTCCTTCAAACGATAAAGGCCTGTAATCATTTGTGAGTCTATGTGTACGATAGTAATCGTCCACTATTGGGTCTATTTTGGGATTTGAATTAAAGGGACAGATATTATGCTGGGCCAATTGGGACTAGTCTCAACGGTCTGGTCAGCTTGGACAGTCTCGGCGCACTCTCAAATATTTTTTATTTTATTTTCCGAGAATCACTCTCTTCCAGTTCCAGCCCTGCCTAACCTGATCAACCTGAAATATATATCAGTGCTTTACAATGCTAATCGTTGCCACTATATAATGCTAGCAATAACGCTGGTAAACCCATGATATACATGAAGGCTGGCAAAGCTCAACGCTGGTAAAAAAAAATAACGCTCTCCAACATGCAATGAATATCAATGCTCTGCAACACTACCACAATTTTATATGAACCTCAATGCTCTGGAATTCTATATGAACGTCGCATTAACACGGAAAATTATATTATTTTGACAATTGGCTCCAATTCTTCCCATATTTATGCAGTGTTACACCATATTCATACCAACGTTCTATATTTTTTCGTGTGTTACAAGTTCTATAGCTATCGATAAGATTGTAATGTATTACCGATGCTACATGTATTCCACGTCAAATGTGTTAATGCCAACTCCGCATATTGTATCCATGCCAATGTTGCCCCAACCAAATATTGAAGTTTCATATTGTATTCACGCACTCCATATTCACAATCTACTTTTAATGCATAGCCATCCACCATAGTAAATGCCAATCGCCATATTAATTCTGCTCCATATTAATGCCAACGTCATATCCATCATCGGACCTACCCATTTTATTCACCAATGCATTTAATAAAAAATGCATAATTGTATTGGTAACATATTGCCATTGTAATAACCTTGTCGCACTTGTAATAGCATTGACAACTGCATTGGTAATATATGCCGCAGTCTAGATTCTAAACAGATTGGTTTTTTTTTTTTTCTTTAAGGAAAATATGGAAATTTTGGCAAGATTTAGTAGGGGATTTTCGTAAATCTAAAATTTCAAAATTTTAGATTTTTGTACTTGGTAATAACATTGCAACTGCATTGGTAATATATGCAGCAGTCTGGATTCTAAACAGATTGGTGTTTTAGGAAAATATGGAAATTTTGGCGAGATTTAGTAGGGAATTTTTATATATCTAAAATTTTAGATTTTTTGTAAATTTAAAATTTCAAAATTTTAAATATAATAGATTTAGATTTTTGATTATGTTGAATCTATTTCCACCTCAAAAAAATATAATTCAAACATGTCTTAAACAAGAGTTTTTATTTTTTTTTACAGTCCCGGCTATTCTTGTGCCTCGGTATCCTTCTTCGTAATATATTGCCATCCAATGTATTTTAGCACCATATCAACCATCGAGATATCCACCAGCAAATATGGCAACATATATCGCATATCCAACGTATATGTCAATGTATATGCCATGATATAATCCAATACATAACACTGTCAATATTCGCTACCAGCACCATAATTCAGAGGGCCATAATCTGACAAGGTGCCACACCAATACAATTATTAACCACACTAGGAATATTATTAGCCAAATATAACGCTTATGGAAATTACCTGTGGAATATATGCAGAGCAACACTGTATTATCAGTCATAAAGCTGTCAGATACACTATTAGCATGCGGTTCGCACTACACTGACATTCCAATATCCTCAACTCAAGAAATTCTTTCTGGTGCAGTGTCAAGTAACGTTCCACTCATCTGTGCCATAGGTCTGTACTATCATCCGCATAGCTAGTTGTTCTGGCATATTCGTGTATGCTATATGTCAGAGATTTCTAAGTATGTAACTGATCATGTAACATATGCCAGTGTTCATGAATTATAAGCACATGTCATACTGCTTGGAAATATTTCAATTTGTCAACACCAATATTCTACAGAGTAATGCCAATGAACCTAATCATTTAAACCTCCAACTCATTTAGGCCATCCACCAATCAATGCGAATAATTAATCCAGGCCTTAATTCAGTGATGAATGCCAATCCCCCAAATAAAAAAATTATTGAATTGTCATAGAGAATTCCTTGATGTCAAATGCCACCATGTATTTAATAACATATGAGCGCACATATGAATGCTTTCATTTCATTATGGGCCAGTCTTCTCCATTTACGATGCTAACTGGAGCGACAATTGGAATGTTTCCAGTGAATCATCTTAATAGTATATATTGGTCCAATGAGGAATTGGTGATTTGGGATGTCCCATTGGAGTCTGCTGCAATTATTTTGTAGAATGACGAATGTCTTTTAAATCTTCAGTCTATGTTTCTTAGAATGGAAACCAGGCTGAGGACAAAAGGATTTCTGATATGATCAATGGAATTTTAAACCTCTAGAGATAGTTGGCACTCTGGAATCTGGGTTAACTGTTCTGCCTACACATAGTTCCCTTAAAATTTTCTAAATCAAGGTGGCAGGGAAAGGAATGTGCAATGAGAAAATTTCCAAATGTATCATTCCATCTTTAGTGCCATTTGTAATTATATTCCTAATATTAGAAATTATATGTTATGCACATGTTCACTAAATGTAATGAAACATAAGATCCTTTGTACATTGACATCAATGATTTTGGATATATAACAACACTCTTCTTCCCTCTACTGACTGCTTTGTTTTTGTGGCAGGGTTCAAGCTTCTCAATTTCATGTCTTCCCTAATCATATAATCAGTATAATGTTAATGCACTATTTCCATTGTTGGCTTCATCTCTCTTGCTCATGTGATTGATTACTCAGGATTTTGCATAATAGTTGTAAAGCTGTGCACGCAATCTCTCTTCCTGTACACAATAATTCTTGCCACAAAACCTGTAATTTTGAATTTTATACAACTTTGAACGTCATGCATTTGTACCAAGAAAATCTTGTCATCTTGAATCTCCACAAAGAAACTTGCAATTCAAAGAGCCATTTAAGTATGTGCCCATTATTTCACTTGTATGAACCGGGTAAGAGATTGCAACGCTGCAAGTGAAATGTGTTCTACGGTGCAAGTGAAATGCGTGTTCTACTTGATAAATCAAGATTTGTGACCTTTTTTTCTTCCGTACCATTCCAACTTTCATGTTGAATATATTGCGCAGGTGGTGCTCATATTCTTTGATTATGGCTTTATTTAAACAATTCTTTCAGAAAATTTTAGGATCTGCTCTCTCCCTGAAATTATACTTCTTTGACATTGGTATAAACAATATTCTTCATCAGAAGCTCCCCTTGAGACTAGACTAAGCTGACTTCACTTTATAAGTGAAGTCACAAGTTGCTCCTTTTTCTTCTTTTATACTTGAGTGGTCTGCCTTATTTTGTCTACATTTCTCTTTGACTCATTGTTTGATTTGCTTGGAGTGGCTTTCATCTCTTGTCTATGGTTCTTTAGGGTATATGACAACTTACAATTTTTGACTTTGTGTCCAAAGTTATCACACATATAACATCAACATCTTGTGTGGCCAAGAAATGCAAGAAATAGTGTGTTTGTCTTAAGTTAATGCTTTTCTTTGTGTACAATTTGCATTCAATAGCGTTATGTCCAAATTCATTGCAAAACTAACCGTAACCATAAATGGAATCTTCCAAATTTGATCAATTCATCTCTTGGGGTAATTGGTCTTTTTTCAAAGAACATTTTCTTTGAACCATTATTTTCATTTTGATTTTGCTGCTTGTCTTGATTTTCTTAGTTGCTATTCATGTCGTTTGTCCCTTCTCCTACATGTCTTTTTACTGTCGTGTTATCTTTAATGGTTTCCTTTTTTACTGTCGTGTTATCTTTAATGGTTGCCTTATATGAGTTCTTCATGGGACAATTTCATCTTGTAGCATTTTACACAATCTATTCTTTTCATCCAGTTCATTCATTCCTAAACCAATCTCATCTTCTAATCTTTCATACTGTTCTTCTCTCTCTCTTTTAGCCAGGGGTTGTTCATTTTTTCGTGATTCTTCTAATTGTGTCAGAATAATAATTTCTTCCTTGTACTCATGCTCTCTGTCATAATATATCTGCACCAGTTTCTTCAGATATTTGTTTTCATTCCTTAGTCTTTCTATTTCATCAAGGATTGAGTCAAGCTTGATTAGTTTTTTAGTTAAATTTTCTTTAGGTTCATTCACACATGAAGAGGTCTCATTTGAATGAACACTTTACTTTTGAAAGGGATTTTTCTTCGTCCTCTTTCTCTTCTCTTTTTCTGTATTACCACCACTATTCTCTCCTTCATGCATGAGCTACAACCTTAAGGTCTATAACTGTCACAAGATCCTTATTATGGAGATTGTAATATATTGCACATTTTGCCTTAGCATTTCACTATTGTTTTTTAATAGAGGGGGTGATTCGTAAACAATCGTTGATATTCCACTGGATAGTTCATCACAAAAGATATGATAATATTATATTAAAAATTTGAAATTATACACTATCACAATTTTATTAAATTTCTAGATTTTTACTTGTGCATGCATATCAATGAAAATTATGCAAAAAATAGAGAATGAAAAAACAAAATCTCACACATTCACACAAAACAAAAAATATGCTCCGTGAAACCCTTTCGGGAGAAAATTCATCTAGAAGGTGAGGTCACTCTGCTCTCTTTCTCTTTCTGGAAATATGTCTATAGGTACAAAGAAGTGTAGCATGTGGCCCATGAACTATTACAAAAAAAAAACCTATTTGTGTGCTCTACCTCCTATCCCTCTTAGCTATTTTTTCTTAGCTATGGAACAAATGCACTCAAAAGAATGGAATGCATCTTCCTCCTATTGGGTTGGTTGTAACACAACTCGATAGCCTACTAGTGGTCAAGTTTGACTACCTCAACTCCTAACCAAAGTTACAATATAGAATCTTCTAGAGTATTTTACATCAAAATCACATGGCTATCCATTTTTCCATGAATAATGGAGGCTGATGCAACATTCTCTCGAACCATGGCGGTGAAAACATGAAGGTCAACTTCTAAGTGGCATAACTTTTGCATACAAACTATGATTGGCGTGCTTCTTGCACCATTGGAAATATATGTGTGTAGATTAGCATGAAAATGTGTGATGCTAAAGTCCCTAAAAAACATCATTTGATACCTCAACACTCCCAGAAGGTTTCAAACCCCATTTTACAAAACTGGGTCTCGCCGGTAAAAATAGTCTTGTGAGTTGACTCCACTTTTTTCACTCTGAAAGCACCTATATGGATGAAAAATAATATAATGATCTAATCTGGATTAGGGAAATCATCTTTGTTGTATCCATCACATACAAGCTTCAAAACACCAGGTCCATAAGCTATTAGTTTTGTTTTAACCTTATTCATGAAAGTTTGTTGTATTAAACATAGGTACACTTTGATAGTCCATGACTCTACCAGATCTACCTTCAAGTTGTTATGCTTACAAAGAAAGAAACTTCTTTGACACCAATTGATGGAAACTTAACTAAACTAAGAAGGGGGGTGAATCAATTTAGTACATTCATGGGAAACTTTTTCTTTTCTTCTTAATGTTTATTTGAACTATTCAGTAATAAGTTTAACACCATATAAAATGTAGATCTAATATATGAACAATATGTAGTATGTGAACCATAACATAAAACTTTCATGGAAACATAAAATCATGACATATGGATACTAGATATAAGTGGAAGCCCATAAAGGGAGAAAACCATGCCTTTGTTATTGTTGTGATACAAAGTCAAGCTCCTACTCCCTTATTACATCTGATTTTATGTAGGTTCCAACCTACAAGAGGCTATGTAACACCCCCTCCTCCCAGGTCCACCGAAGCAATCTGCCAGTTGGGTAAACATGCAACAAGAGAGGCTATTATAAGGGATTCAACTTCCTTGGTCACCTTAAGGAAATGGAACCGATGAAACATATCAAACAACCTCACCCACATCAACAACAACACCCTCAGGAGACATGTCATCCACTTAGACATCCTGTCCCTAAGTCCCACTAATGATTTAAGCCTTTTAACCCAGAGTTGCTCTCGTGCTATAGAAATGACAACATCTAGCAACCCAAAGTCACTCTCATAGGCTTATGTGCTAGTGATTGTGGACTTTTCTTAGTAGACTTGTGCCAACAACCATAAGTTTTGAGCCACTTTTCTAGCCTAGAATCTTGACCTCTTCCCATAACTTGGTACAACCTTCAGAATCCATCAAAGACATGATAACAATGCTGATAAATCAAAATCAACCTTAGGACTAGGCCTGAGCATCCCCAACCGGGATTGAAATTCTGTCAAACACTTGGCACCAATGCAACCTACAGGTCTAGGATACAAGACAAAGCATAAATGACTGATAGAACTTATGAAACATAACCAAAAGGATCACCTCCTTCTCAATTGAACTAGTACATCATCAATTGGGTCTTGCATCCATTCATTTAACAGTTACAAGTAAATACATAAATAACCATGACACAAACCAGTCATTCAACCATGCTTATAACCAACATAAAACCATATAAAAATCAGAGATATGACAACCATTAAATCCACATATAAACCAGTGCAAAAGTAAGATACCTTAGCTTTTATTATTCATAGGAAAATCTGACCAAGTTCGGGACTTCCATGCACCACCCGACCATAGACATGGCTGAACCAAATCTCTCTTTCAGCTAATCACCCTCGTGCCATATTCCAAGCATGAATGTGGGATTTCATAGAATAAACAATCCAAGAAATACCAAGGGAATCCAGAGGTTAAAACACCTCCACCCTCATGAAACCATGTCACACCAAAACTAGTGCTCTAATCAAAATCGAACCAAACTTTGAATCCATTTGGAATCCATCACTGTCCTTAAGGAATTTTCCGTCTCCTTGTATCTTAGGTTTTACCGCAATCTAACCTTGGATCACTAGGCCCTAAACAGAGACCCGTCTCTCAAGTTTTACCTCAATCCAAACCTAGATAACTAGGCCCTAAAACGAGACTTCTCCCTCAAGCTTTTCTGTGTATCCTGCCAAAATCAGTCAAGGGATTCCTAGGCCTTTGACAATGAAACTTGAGACCACCTCTGCCCCAGATTTTGAAATCCAACTAGCAAGCCAAAGCTCAAAACTGAGATAAACATTTGAACATACCATGGCATCCACAAAAAAGGCAAGGCTAGGTTAAAAACAACTATCATAACCTGACAAAACCATGCCATCGACAGTAAGAGAACCATACACCAACATGCAAATCCATGCATGTCCAAACTAGCTAGGAAATCACACATGCAAAGGTTACCTGCAAGTATTCCTGTTGAAGCTACTTGATCCTGCTTTCCTTTCTTTCTTTCTTTTCCCTTTGCTTGCTTTTCCTTCCTTGATCCAAAGCTAAAGTTCTCCAAGAAAACTATAAGTGACCAAGAGTGTGTGAGAGAGAGAAAATAATGAGAGAGCTCCAAACTTGAAGTGACAAAAAGTTAGCAAAATCTTGCCCACTAATCCTCAAAAGCCTTTCTATTAATGAGGCCTCTATTTTCTTCGTTTTCCACTATTTTTCTTCAATTTCCTCCTAGCATGCAACATGCGACCTTTCACCTTCCTTTTCTCCTTTATTTTCATAAATAAATGTGACAAAAATGCTTTTTTGCATTGCCTTAGCCTTTGCCAGTTTTCCTTATACACAACACACATATAATGATGCCCACTAGGATATATTTGCCCAACATTCATCTTGGAATAAGTTCCCCTTAAACGTGGTCTTATTTTCCCTTTATTAGCTTTTATTACATGAAATTTTCACTAGGGATGTTACCGAACCATCCCCCTTGGGGAACACTGTCCTCAGTATTAAACCACACCATGACCTCAGCAAAACCATTGAAAAGCAAACATACTACCCATGGAGCTTTATAACTTAGCTCATTGCATATTTACAATGAAAAACTTGCTTAAAAGAAAAACATCATGACAACATGGAAATATAACAACCATAATAACATGATACCCATACCACCTATTGTATCTTTATAGGTTAGCTCATCGCGGTATTTACATTTGTATACATATACATACATATACCACAACATTAGCAAACCATATACCAAATATATACCAACATCAATCCAAAACCTCTTTGCCTCAACCAGGGCTTGCATCTGATCCACCATCTAGCATGTAGCTTCTTCAGGCCAAAAGTGCTTCCACTACACTTTAAATTGTTCTATGGATCTCTTCTTGAGCATGAGATGTTTCTGCTACAATATGCACTGAGTCTCCGGTTGGAACTCTCCTTCTTGCTCCACCTACAATACATACCAATCAATAACATGCTCAACATCCTTTATATACTTCTTAAGTAATGAAATATGGTAAACATCCTAGAATTTCACTGTTGGAGGTAGTGCAAGTCGATATGCCACTGGTCCAATCCTCTCAAGGATCTCGAAAGGCCCGGAATACCGTGGTTCCAACTTGGCACATGAACCAATCCTCAAAGATATTTTCTTGGGATTGATGTGAAAATACACATGATCCCCAACTTGGAAACTCCTTGAACACCTTATGTTGATCCACATAACTCTTCTGTCTATCCAGTACTGCCTTCAGATTCTTCCTTATAACCTGCATTTCCTACTCCATGTTTTCCAACATATCCGGTCCAATAAGTACCCTATTCACTGGATCACTACAACTAATGGAAGTGTTACAACTTCGCCCATGCAATGCCTCGAAAGGAATCATCCTTAATGACTCTTGATAACCATTTTTGTATGTGGAATCAACCAATGGAAGACACTCCTACCATTTCCTTTACTGGTGCGTCACGTACATCCTCAACATATCCTCCAAGATCCTATGGACCCTCTCTATTTGTCCCTCTGTCTATGGATGATAACTTTTACTGAAGCCCAACTTTGTACCCAAGCCTACAAATAGCTCCTTCCAAAACTTGGAAGTGAACTTTGCATCCCTGTCTGACACAATCTTCTTTGGAACACCATGTAGTCTCACTATCTCTTTAATATGCTACCTCACTATCTGAATATGTAGTCTTTATTGGAATGAAGTGAGCTACCTTTCTCAAACAGTCAACCATGACCATAATAGAGTCATGCTTCCTCACTATCCTTAGAATACCTATGATGAAATCCATGGAAATGACCTCCCATTTCCATTCCAGAATTGCTATAGGCTGTAGTAAACCACTTGGATGCTTACTTTCTGCCTTGATCTGCTGACAATATAAACATCTAGCCACAAACTCTGCCACTTCCTTCTTCAGACTCGGTCAATAATAGAACTTCTTAACCACCGTCAACGTCTTCTGATATCCGGGATGACCCGAGTATGGATTTCTGTGAAACTCCCACAAGATAACCTTCTTGAGATCACTACAATTCGACACATAGATCATGTCTCTAAATCTCACTAAACCATTTGTTGTGAGAAGATAGTCTGCATCTCGATCACCTGTACCTCTACCTATAACTATGCTCTACTGTAACCTATGCATAATCTCCATATATTTGTCATCCCATTACCCTTGTTGCAAGATCCTATCCTGTAACTCTGTGCCATAAGAGCTCATAGCTGCTATATGATTTACCTATACCTTCCTATTAAGAGCATCCGCAACCCTATTATCCTTCCCTTTGATGTATCTAATCTCAAAGTCGAACTCACTAAGGGTAGGCAACCATCTAGCTTGCCTGGAATTTAAATTTGACTGATCAAACAAATACCTTAACCCATTGTCATCACTCATCAAGGTAAACCTCCTGCCAAGAAGATAGTGCCTCCACATATTCCATGCATGTATAATCGTTGCTAGCTCAAGATCATGCATTGGATGGTTCTTCTCATGCTCTTTCAGTTTCTGTGACTCATAGCACACTACCTTCCCTTCTTGCATGAGAAATCCACCAAGTCCTCTCTTGTAAGAATTTTTACACACTACAAACTCCTTATTTGGATCCACAATATTTAGCACTGGTGCATGTGTCAACAATTGCTTAAGCTTCTCAAACCTAGCCTCACATTCTTCTGTCCATTTGAAATTCTTACCTTTCCAATGTAATGATGAGATAGGATATGAAATGTGTGAGAAGTTCCTGAAGAACCTCCTAAAGTAATCTACCAATCCCATAAATGATCTCACCCCATCCACATTCTTAGGAGTTGCCCACTCCATGATGGCCCTTATCTTCTCTGGATCCACTGCTATGCCATCCTTGGAGAAAACATGCCCCAAGTAATGTACCTCAGTCTGAAAGAAGCTGAACTTGCTAAGTTTAGCATACAACTGATGCTCTCTTAGTAATCTCGACATTGTTGCTAAATGTTCGACATGTTCTTCATCATTCTTAGAATATACCAATATGTCATCAATGAATATGATAAAAAACTTGTACAGATAATGACACAACACACTATTCATCAAAGCCATAAATATAGATGGAGCATTAGTCAAGCTGAATGGAACAACAACAAACTAATTATGCCCATACCTGGTCCTGAACGTGGTCTTGAAGATATCCTCTTCCTTGATGTGTACCTAATGGTATCTCGATCTCAAGTTGATATTACAGAACATTGCTGCTCCTTTCAACTGGTAAAAAAACTCATCAATCCTTGGAAAAGGGTACATGTTCTTGATCATTACCTTGTTCAACTACTTGTAGTCAATGCAAAATATAAGAGTACCATCTTTCTTCTTCACGAACAACATGGGTGCGCCCCAAGGTGATACACTTGGCCTAATGTACCCCTTGTCCAACATTTCCTTCAGTTGCAACTTTAATTCAACCAACTCAGGTATGATCATCCTGTAAGGTTATTTTGATGTTTGGGCTACCCCTAGCACCAACTCAATATAAAATTCTACCTCCCTATGAGGTGGTAGCTCTCTAATGTCCTCAAGAAGTACATTCTAAAATTGTTGCAAGACTTGGTACCTTCTCAACACATTTGCTTCCTCAACCTCCTAACCCTTGTCACTAGAAATGTGTACTTCAACCATCACACAACCTTTTCTTCAACTACACTTAGCTTGCACAGTGGTAACCATCCTCACTAATGCAAGTTTCTTCTTCCTCTGCAAAGTCCTATTTTCTCCACTATCATCCACACACTCAATGGCCTTGTTGAAGCAATCCACTTATGTGGAGGTATATCCAATCCATACCCAAAAGCATACTATACGATCCCAATCAAAATACATTCCAATATGTTTCTTTAGGCATATCATTTAACTCAAAAGCACAAGCTCTTACCCAATGGTGAACTCACTTCTTTGTACCTTTAGCCAACTATACCAACTAAGATTTTGAATCCACTTCTTTTCTCAAACCACACTTATTCACGAGGTCAAGGTTAATATAACTATAGTTAGATATAGGATCAATCAAAATAGAAACAAATTGATCACAAAGCTTACCATCCACTCAATGATCGATGCTTGATGATCCACCTACTTGTTGTCCACGGCTACATAGATCCAAGGAATGCTATGACTAGCATCACCAACTGTATGCACCTCTTGAGCACTGTAGATCTAGGGTCTACCACCACTTTGATACTATGGACAATCCCTCTTACGATGATCCTTACCACATATCCAACACTGCAATGGTTCCCTACCACTTCCTCTAGCTTGCTGCTCTCCACATCATTTCTCAGGTTTATTGAACCTCTTGTAAGGAACTTCATCTTCTTTCTCACTGGCATCTTGAGGACTTCCTCTTTTTGGTGTCCATTTTCCTTTAGCTTTCTTATTTCTTTTCAAGTCATGCTTAGGATCAAATTTGCGCTTCGACTGCTCATAACAATGCTTCAACTTTAAGATGGACTCCTCCAACGATTTAGGCTCATTGAACTTAATCTGGTCTTTGTATGCAACTAGTAGTCAACTGATGAATCTTTGAACCTTGGCCTTCTCCTCCTTGAGGTAAGGCATATATATCAACATCTCCAAAAATCTTCTAGTATACTCATCATCTGTCATAGAACCCATCTGCAACTCATAAAACTCCTTAGCTCTATCATCATAGTACCTCTTAGACAAGTACTTCTTCTTGAAGATACTTTCAAATGCATGCCAAGTCAAATATTCCTCATGTATACCTTTGAAATTCTTCACGTATTCCCACCAAATATACACTTTAGTTTTGATATTGAAAGTTGATATCTTTGCTTTCATGTTTTTTGAATATTCAATGCAATCTAAAGAATTTCTGCATACCAAGCATCCATACTTCTGCATCCTATGACTTCTTCATCTCTCCGTCAAAGGTAGGTGGCTTTGCCTTCTTAAACTCATCTTGGAAAGTTTCCCCTATCATTCCTCCTGTAAGGATGTTGACGATGACCTTCATGATGCCTGTTATCACAAAATCAGTACTGATGGCTGCTAATCAGCTAGACTCTATGTAACTATTTCAGACCAGACTCTTGGCTAAGGATTAGCCTCCCTAACCTGAGAGCGCTCTCTCAAAATAAATTAATGATTTATCTTTAAACACTAAGAGGGATAACTCTTGTAATGAGAACTTAAATAAACATGATGGTTGGAAATACAACATAACATTTCTTCCATTGGGCTCATGGAGTCAAACACCATTTTAGTAAACTATCAACTACTCATTCATGGAATTCAAGGCATGTAATGTTTAAATACTCAAAACATTTCTCAAAAGAACCTCAACTCATAAATATACACAGGAAGTCTGAGCACTAGGTGAATTCAGAGTGATTGTATATCTATAGAGCTGTAAAATATAAAGGATAAGACAAAGCCACATACATCTTGAGCATTTGAACAAAGTATGAATCTTGAGAAGAAAAAGTAGTCTTTTTTATTACTGTAACAAGTCTTTTACATAAGCCAATATAGACTCTGTTTTTTCATAAACATCCCACCCTCATTACATCAGAGTTTCATCTATATATAGAAAAACATTCTTAACTACTTTGAGCTTCCTCCTCCAGCATGAGGGGAGCTCGATCACTGCCATTAACTACCCCTATCTATTTTAACAGACTCATTAAATCCACTAAGTATTGAGCTGTAATTACAAAGAGTCCTAATCAAACTTAAACTCTAATTATATTTTCCTCGTATCATGATTCCTTTCTAGATCTTCGACAGCTGTCTCCTTTAGTTTTGGCCGTGATAGCTGAGATAAGAATGCAAGGAACAAGATTAGCATTGGATGCTGAATGTGCTGATGGTTCATTGATCATAAGAACAAACCCCTGTTTTCTCAGCCCTTGTTTCCCACCATCCTTCGAAAGTTAAGCAATATGTTCCCAGCTCTTTAATACCCCAAAATTGACGAGCATCACCATATTCCCAGATATGCTGGAAGCCTTGTTGATTGAATAGGTGTACAAGCCCAAACCATCGTATGCATCTTCAACCAAACCCTAACCACCGGTAATAAAGTACCTTTATTAAAGCTATAGCTTAAGACAAAATATTTTACCTTTATGGAGAATGCACACTTGTCATTATCTGAATGGCCCTGATAGCCTTATGTGGTCTCCTTGATGTTCATTAGGAATTTTCTTCAAAAATTTGCTGACCTCATCATTAAACTGTTTATTTTTTTCAAAAAACAGCACCTACAACAGTTTCGTAGCGCGCTACGAAACTGCTGTTATTTCAAAAACACAGTCTTTAGATAATGTTTCAATATTCTCTGTGACTTTAACAGCTCTGCCACCGGTTTCAAAACTCCTATTTTACCTTGGATTTATATAGTCGTGCTTACATGCCTTAAAAACAATGAACTTAAGCAAAATTAAGCAAAACTTTGGAACAACACCTGACTCAGAATCTGCAATTTCATTTGGCAGCTAATTTATTTCGCTGTGCTTTTAATTTTGCAACCTCCTTTTCCATGGCTGCGATTTCAGCTACGGCCCTCTCCATCTCAACCACTTCTTTTTCGGTTGCCTCCCACTGGTCCTTTGTAGATGTAGTCTTTGCTTCTTGAGAAATGATGATTTTTTTATTTGGAACTTTTTCCTTGGTTTCTTTTGCTTCTTCTGTTCTGGATTGTTTTTCCATTTCTCTTGCTTGTTTTCTTGTAAAAGGTTTTTTCTTTATTTTCTCTGCCTCTTCTGTTTTGGGCAGTTGTTCAGCTTCCTCTGTTCTAGGCAACTTTACAGCTACCTCCTCTTCATGCAATTTCTCAGCTTCTTTAATTTGTTTCCTTGTAACTGGCCTTCGTGGTTTGAACACAAATTCTTCACCAGGTTCATCAAACCTTAACCTCTTCGAAGCCTTTGATTTTTTAGTGCTCTCTGGAGATGATTGAGTTAAGTCAATGTGCATTGGCTCAATATGCACTGATTTAGCCTGTTCAAAATCAATAGCCTCAAGCAAATCATTTAAACTAGCCTTCGATATTGGACTTTCTTCAACAGCTACTGATTTTCCCTTCTCCTTGCTTAATTGACTTCTGGTCTTTACTCTTGATACCTGTTCAGCCCCACTTGATCTAGGTGCATCTTTCTTGTGCTTGACCTTCTCCTTTGATGATGGTTGAGGTGGCTCTTTGATAACCAATGGCTTCATTGATTCCTTCGATGGGGTCTTGGTCTTCTTCTTATCTTTTATCTCCTTTCTAAGCTCAGCAAGAGTAGGTTCCTCAATTGAATTTTCTCTTTCTCTAACAGGAAATGGGGTGAGGCCTGTCTTACTCTGAAAACTAGCCATAAAAATAAAAGAATCCCAATCCCGACCAATTTTTTGTAGACCATCCAACATTAACAGTTTCACTAAACCATGATGAAACAGTGATGTCTCACAGTTATCCTTCTTCAACTGAATTTTATCACACATCTTGCTGAGGCTACGAAACAAGTAGAATGGGATATCTATAGATGCTTTGCCTGTAAAATGCAGCAACATCTTAAAATGATAGGAGTAAACTTTAGTATATCTCCCTTCACATGTTAAATACTTTTGAATGCATGTAAGGAGAAGTGCATAGTGTTCCTTTACATAATTCCTTGGCACAACCTTTGTAAGATCTTCATCTACATAAGGTTCCTTCAAGAACTCCTTACAGTGGTTCATATCAAATTTGAAATTTTTAAACCACTCCTGCCCTCCTCTCGGAATTTCAGTCACCCTAGCAATAACTTCTGGAGATACCGGGAATTCTAACATAGACACTTTAGAACCTAAACCTGTAAAATTTAAGGCAAATGCTTTTGTTACC
>APFE030004905.1:10822-29186 GCA_000404065.3 Pinus taeda
TTGTGATTTTTAGGATAAATTTGAAATTTTGTGGTGTAGTAAGAACCATCCATTTACTAACCCTTGGCAGGAAAAATTTGCAATAAAACAAACAATTGTGAACAAGGAGCACAAGCGAAGGTGGAAGAATGATAGTTTCATGTAAGAGATTGATTGTTTTCATTTTTTATTTTTTTTTGCATTCAAATTTTTAAGAGATGAATCAATTAATAAAAACTTGAGTATACTCTCCTCCTGCGCTTTGTGTGACCTGGAAGATCAGAAAAAGAATTTTCATGTTAGTATATATTTTGTTAAAAAACAACAACAACAACATTAAAATAATAACAAATAAATAATAAAAATAAATAAAAACACAAAAACGAAAATGAGAATAAAGTTTAAAAAAAATAAATAAATAAATAAATAAATAAAATCATCATGGAAGCCAAAGAAACGAATTGCTGCAAAGGTTATGTGTGATTTTGAAAAAATTAAAGATAGTTGTGCATTCTCCATCTTAAAAAAAAAAAACCAATTTCACCCGACAGTTGTCTGAACAGAGGTCAAATTCGTAGAGGTTAAAAACATCATTTTTAAAATGCATTTTGTGACTAGATGAGAATGAATCTAAAAAATATAAAACATGGGTTTTTCTTAGAATGGGGTGATTTATGTTTAACATGAGATAATTTCTCAAAAATCATAATAGTTTGAGATATTTTTAGGGTTCTCTGGAGCCTTATTTGTCACATTGCGTGAAAAAACGGTTTTCAATTAAATGCAGTCAGCAGCCAAGGCCAAGGCCACAACCATCCAAGGGCCCAGACATAGAGCCATGACCAGCCACCTAGTAGCGCTGCCAAGCTGCAGAGAAAAAATTTCATCAATAAATTAAAAAAAAAATTGATAAATTTTTTTTTTTTAATAATTAAATAACAAAAAATAATTAATTATTAAGAAAAACAAAAAACAAAAAATTATTCTTGCAGAAATTTTTAGAAGTGATATTTTCTCCATGCTTACACCTTCCAACAAAAAAAAATATATAAAAAAATCATAAACATTTCCCAAGCTTTTATAGAATAAAAATTGGTTAAAAAATCCACTTTCTAGACAAAAAGGATGAGTTCAAAAGATATGAAAAATGATTTGACAAATATTTTGGAATTCTATTTTCCTAACAATTTTGGAAATGATGAATTCAAAAGATATGAAAAATGATTTGGAAAATATTTTGGAATCATATTTTCCTAAAAATCTTGGATTTAGATTGGCCACTTGTCAAGTTGTTGTTTCAACTTTCATTTTTAGAATAATTAAAATTTCCAAAACTCCATTGAATTCATAAATGTGACTTGTGATCTATTGGTAATTCATTCAAATTGCATAGTGGAGGTCATGAATTCAAATCTTGTGGGGATTGGAATTTGTAATTATTCTATAATTTTAACACAACATTAATTAAACAACAATTTTGCCACCACATGGCAGCACAACATTGGCCAATATTGCACATTCATCACCACATCATCAATCAAACAATCAACATGTCACATCATCCATTTTCCACGTCACCCACTGCCACATCACTATTACACAGTCACCCTCCATCTGCTAGCTCATTTTTCAACATTGAAAATGGATCAAGAAGAAGAACGATAAGGGTGCTTCATCTACAAGATTATTGTTTTGTAAAATGCCTTGAAGAGAATTCTGTAGATAGAAGATTGAATCTTGTAGACATGCATTTTCGTTTCATAAAGTATTTTTATATGATCATGTGTCTTTGAGTCTTGCAGGTACAGAAGCCAAGGACATCACAAATTGGAAATTTGTATGTCATGGCTCCGCCAAAGAAGATAGACAAGATTTTTAGATGTAGGAAGGGCACAATTCTGCAACTGAGAAACTTTATGACAATCTTCATTGTTTCACCCAAATTTCAAATAAGCACAACTTTCTCATACGACATCGGATTTCGACGATTCAAGCGTTGTTGGAAATATCTCGACTAGATCTACGTAATGAGAAATATATCATCAAAATTTGAAATATTTAAAGAATGAAGAAATTCCTGACAATATATAATAGGTAAAATGAGGCACTAGTTTCAACACATGTATAAATTCTTTCAGTTTTTCTTTCATGAAGTTGTTTTATTAGTACCAATTCTTGGTTTTTTTGTAAATGTCACAAATAGAGAAATTTATCACCTCTCTCTTATGATAAACTTACATTTCATTGCAAAAAAAGTACTAAGTTTTTGCAGGTTCCAGGAAGATAAACAAATGACCATAATCAAACGTTGCCTTTTAAAGACCACATTTCAAGCATGAGGACATGATTTTGGGTGAGCCAAGGGGGAGAATGTCATCATATCTATCAAATCATTGAAAAGCCTCTCAAAGATCACATTTCTTTCACAAGAAAATGATCAAAGCAACAAAAAATATGAAACATCAATGTATGAGCACATGATGTCAGATCAGATCTATCACTTGCAAGCCCTTCAGATGCCAGTGTCCTCATTGCATTTTCACTTTTTTCAGTCAATAAAATTTTCATTCCATTTTCCTTTTCATGTTTTTAAATAAAACCTTGATCCGTTGTCCATTTTCCTTCACAATCATTTTCCTGCCTCACTTTCACTAACTTGTAACCCATCAATAAAAACATTCAGCTCCTCTACAAAGATGATTCATTCCATTTTGCTTTTCATTTTCCAAGGCTAAAGTCCTTAGTAGTACCTTGAGGCTTGTATGCCTTAATGACAGGATCTCTCGCCAACAATCATGGGAATACACCAATGTCCCTAGATTGTTGGATCTTGCAAGTGGTTCGACATCATCTCATCTACTCGCCCTTCACAAGATGTACTTCGGTACCTTGGCACTCATTGACATTAATGGTGAGTTGCCTCGCATTAATGACATGCATAAATGGTTGGTAATCCAATGAATTATCTTCATGCTCGACATCGACACATTTATTCACATGACTAAAATTGTACTATCGGTTTGGTAACGATTGAAGACTACATCATTTCAGAAGTTTGCAGCAGATTAATTTATCATAACAGAAATAAAGATTCAAACCTTGTCATCAGCAAAGAGAACACAAAAGAAGATCCAAATTCCTTTGTTTACATACTCCATGATCCAACAACATCAGGAGCCACACCCTTCAGTATAGACAACACATGCACATTGAGGGTAAGTGAAGGTATATGGTTTTCTAATTTTTAGTCATGCAATTCCTTAAAATCCTAAAAATTATAACATTGGAAAGTTCCTCACTTCTTTTTTCACATTGTCATATCTCTAGTTGAAGGGGGAATTCATGTTCATACCTTATATTCACATTTCGCGATATATATCACATTCATATTCTATTATCACCTTTCATATGTCATATATGTACATTATACACATGCCATCCTAACTAACATACTTTTCCAAACAACTACTATTGCATTATGATTCAAAACGTTACATGTTTTGCAAATGATGATCATAGAATGAATGGTTGATTAAATGTTTTCAAAGTCTTTTGATGCAACACAAAAATAACAAAAGTATTGTTACACAAAAACCAATACTAATAAAAGTTGGTTGCCACACAAGAAAAAACCAAAGTAATATGTTGCAATCAAATATTTTTCAATAGGACTTTGCAAAAGGAAAAAGTTATCAAATGATTATGCGAAGATGAAAGAATAATTAACATCAGTGAAAGTTCATATAAAAGGAAGACAATTCAAAAGATCAAATCATGACTAATGTAAACCAACACAATAGATTGCATGAGGGCATGCAATAACTTAAGTTGGGGGGTATGTTGGGCCGTCAAATTAACATACACTTTCACTCCATTTTCACCTTTATCCTCATTTTGTCACGGGTGCACATTTTCATTTTCCAAAGTTATTTAATTTATGTATTTAAAGTCAATTCATGATTAAAAGTTAGAAAATAAAATGTATTTGCTTATACCTAAAGGTGGAATGAGTTTGGTGACATGTGTAGGTGATTTGGAAGGTTCCAAGACACTCATATGTGGCCTCTTGTTAGAGCCTAGATTGGCCTCAGGCTGAAATGAGGCAATTATAGGGTAACCACAAACCACGCTTAAACTGGTAGCTAGCCCTATCAGGTTGGGAGAGGGCTCTCTCCTTGCCAATCTCAGTCAAGATGTTTGGATCAGATATGGATTTTAGGCTAGGTACAGTAGCTCTAGGGTTTTTGGTTGATTTTGAAAGTTTTTTTGCTGGATCAAATGGAGCAGGGAACTTTGGGTCCGGGAAATCAAGTCAGGAATGCAAGGTGTTCTATGGGGCAAGGTAGGTAGGTGTTTTAACACTTGGAATTGAATGAGATGGTAGGTATAAGACTGGTGAGGAGCTGACAAGGGCATGCAAAGCTCATGAGTCCTCTTGAAACAACTGAAAACATAAAAAACTAAATGTATCCCCAAGGCAGAGCACTGTTACTAATGTATTCTACCTATCTATATTGATTTCATTTAGTTTAGAAGAATGAGTTATATTTTGGCACACATAACACATGAGAAAAACTAATGACATAAGGAGAAACTATGCAAAAACACATTACCACAAGAATCCCACAAAAATAGCTGCAAATCCTGGTTTATTTCCTTGCCAAACTACTGTAGAGATGTGCAATGTAGCTCAAGGCATCCAAGAGAGTCCAACCTTGCTAATGACTGAAAAATACATAATATAGACATAAAACCACCTATGATAGCCATTAGGGGTCGAATCCATGAGAATAGGGGTGGTTTCAACCATTTCTAAACTAAGAACAGGAATATAGTCAGTGGAACAACTTGCCCCTAAAACCATGGAAACTAATTCATTCACCCCCAAACCACCTCAAAATGATGAATCTACTCTCTAGAGTCATTTTACAATTACATTTACTTAGCATAGCATCATTTACATTCATAAATTCATCCAAGATGAAAGAAAAAGTCAACTTGTAGAAAAACTAGGCGAAATTTGATTTTTGAGCAAAACTGGCAAAATTAATCCTATGCGTAGCGCCACTAATCCTATGCACAACACCTTGTTAGACCTAGTTTTGGAGGCCTTCCCCTTGACCACATTGAGCCTAAGATAGCTCGTTGGAAAGGTCTTCCTATCTAGTTTCTGGAACATCTTGAATTTTTGCATTTGGAGGTCATTTGCCCCCTCAAAAGTGGAATCTCCCAAAGCTTCTTCCTGTGTGTCCAAAAAGTGGCAGAGAGGCCATTTTTTGATGTTTTTTGACCTTTAGGTGACCCAGATTTGCTCCAGATTTCTGGGTTTGCTTATTTTTTCATGTTGAATCCAAATATGTAAGCCATTATTCCAACAAGTGCCCCAGTCAAGAGCGCAACGCCGGTGGTGCTGCGCACCTATTGCAATTTTCTGTGTTGCAAAATTTTAAATTTGAAAATTGCAAAATTTTACCAAAATTTTCCCAAAATTGGTACAAGGCACCCTCATCCACTGCTTTGATGAGCTAATGAGGCATCAGCTAGAATTTCCAATTTGTCTTGCTCCTTGTTGGCCATTAAGGCCTTACTCAACCTAGCCTTAAGCTTCCTCATTCATATGTTGCAGATTTTATTCCGGGTCATGCAGTGGTAGGCCATGTGGTGAAGCATCTTTTTGTCTCTGTTAACCCTCTCTCAATCAACTTCTCCAGGTGTATGTTAACCGCTCAAAACAAATCTCCCTAGGATTCTCAATTTCCTTTTCCTTTTGTCTTCTAACTTTGTCTCTTCGCTACCTAGTCACCTGGCCTTTTTCATTGTTTGTGAACACTTGTGGTGAATGATGAGATATGGTGCATGGATGAAAGATGAGTATGAAGAGATTCTAGGATGAGTAGGTGAGAGTGAATGGGAGTATGAATGGGATTTAGGGAGTGAAGGGTTTGGGGATTTAGGGAGTGAGTAGGGATTTGTATGGTTTTTGGGGATAATGAAAGTGGGAAAATGGGAATAGGGAAAATGGATGAGGGGGATGGGGTTTGGGAAATAGATAAATGGGAATAGGGTTTAGTCTAGGAATGATGGTGAGGGTAGGGTAAGCAAGCAATGGAGTGATGATGAAGACTATGTCTTACCCCAGAAACTAGGGTTTCACTTTTAAAAATGATAACAAACCAACTCTAGCAAAGCAAACCCTACCTCAAGTCATATGGTAGTGGAACTTACTTGCAAGAAGGTGGAATGAATGATTTTGAAAGAAATCTACAAATTGGGAGCTTCACTGAGCAATCTGGAGCTTGATTTCACAGTTGCGCAGCGCTCCAGACAAGTGTGCAGCACAGATCCTATGCGCAGTGCTCGTGTAAAAATACACAGTGGAGAAATCCCAGGTGCACAGTGCCTTTTTGCAGGTGACTTTTGGAGGCATTCCTGGTGTCCAAATTGGGCGTAGGATAGATCGTTGGAAACATTGTCGAGTCTACCTTCCGAAAACTCTTGAATTTTTCAATTTGGAGTTCATTTTCCCTATCAAAATTCAAATCTCCCAAGACTGGTCAAAATGTGCAAAATGAGGCTGCCTAAATGAAGAGTGTTGTTGCAGTCAACTTTTGAAGGTCTTCCTCAACTCCAAATTGATCTCATGACAGCTCATTGGAAATATATTTGTGTCTAGTTATCATTTTACTCATCAAGCAAGTCATTTGGCCAACCAGGCTAGGAGAAATCTTGATCTTCCCAAGGTCACTCCAGAGGTGCAATAACTCTCCTTAGGCAACTTGTATTTTTGACCTTTCTCTCAAACTATGAAACCTGTGTAAAAACAAAAATAGGCTTTTATTCTTGGGTCAATGATGGAAAAAATATCTCTCACTTTTGTCAAATTCATCTTCTATTTCTCAGAAACATCATTTGATTAAAACATATCCCGATGTGTGGAACAAGGGATTTGTAGAAATGAAGGGAAATGAAGGGGATAAGGGGCTTCTAAATTCTTGAGGAAACTTTTGGAAGTAGGGAGGGATGTTAGGAAGCAGGGGAAAGTTGAATTTCAAAGATTTAGTGAAGGGAAGGGGTCCAAAAGGGCAAAACACAGGTCTAGCCTGGAAAATTGTCAAATTGTAGCAATAAGCTAGGGTTTGTGGGAAAATGATGAATTTGAGAGATATCAGTGATGGGAAGTGTTTAAGAAGGTACATTAAGGATAGGGGAAGGTGTATGAGCATCAATATACAAGTTTTTTTTATGATTTGACCATCTAAGAGAAATTACCTTCAAAACCCTAGGAGAGGGAAATGACCCTTACCTAAGCACAACTGAAGCACGAACAAGGTGTAAAATGACCCATTGGAACCTGAAATGATGATGACAACTCTTTGAATGATGGTACACTTAGCTGAATGGTGACATGGACCGATACTTAGAAAAATTTGGAAGGAGCGAAAACAATCCTAGACCTAATACCTAGTGGCCAAATTTTACTTGAAGACTCATTAAAATGACAAAATTTGACTTTGACACCCTAAGACCACTTTGTAAGGGCATTTTTGATCACTAGTGGAAGGCTTCAAAGACTGACACTAACATTTGCTCCATTAGGAATGGTAGCTCCTTGGAAGTGCCAAGAACACCGTAGACCAAGTAGCCTTATCCATTGGGCATGGAGTCAAAAACTCAAACTGAAATTACATGACTGAATTCTAATGACTCAAAGACCCAAAATAACTTGAAACCGACTCAATACTAAAACACAACTACCAAACTGGAAAATATGCTCAAAATTGAGCTTATTCAGTAAAACCTACTCTAACTTTCCATTCATCACCTAATCAAGTGAAATGAAACAACCAATGCAACCAAGTAAGTATTCTAGCTACTGTTTGAATTCTCCGCAAGTACTTTCTTATGAACAACAAGAGAGAACTACTGAAAGGCAACTCCCATGAAAACTTGTAAATAGATACGTTTAATAATATGGATTCTCTATCCGACTCCAAAAATACTGCATATGGATCTTGAAATTCATGTGCACTGGGACTTAGCTCATCCAATGGATTACTTTGCTTCTCCTCATACCATGAATGCAAACTTTTATTTGAGCTTTGTGACGAGACTCTTGCTGAAAATGAAAAGACTGTTGTAACCCATTTTCTATTGGTTTCAATGAGATTGCATGATTTTATATAGGTTGCTCATTTGAAGATATACTATGCAAATTTCCCTTCAAAAACTGAAATGATTCAAAACGGAATGGTACAGAATCATCTTGCATCATTTGATCATATGTTCCAGCTTCCAAGTTTTTATTTGCAACTTGACAATCAATGGCATTCGATGGCTGCAAATCTAGATACGAGAAGTCTTGAACAAGGATCTCATTTCCCTCTAGAGGATCCAAATCAAAACTTATCGATGGTTTATTTCTAATTGAATGAAAGTTGTCCATGATAAACTGAAATGCAGAAAAAAAAGGCAAAGATCCTTCACTTACTTCAAAAATTGCTACACTTTCCTCCTCACTTCCATAGCTGATATGCAACAGCTGATCACTGTATTTGAGCTGCTGAAAGTGAACTTCCTCCTTCCACACACTAGTTGCTAATTTGTTGGCAAGACTAGCTTCTGTTTGGAGCACCAACATAATCATCATCATCATACTAATCAAACTGAGGCAAATCATCAGTATAAAACACATCATCATGCATACATGTCAGGTCAACAACTCTCTCTTCTCCAAGATGGTCTATAAAACAATCATTATCAGATCTATGACAACTGGGATAAGAAAGAAAATGTTTTGGATCAACCACTTGCTCTTTTTCAATCAACGAGCCATGGTATTGAACATCACACGCATTGCTTGTGGTGATATTTTGCATCATCTCTTCCACTGCATTTACAAAATAGTTGAGCTTTACCTCTAAAGATGTCGATTCCTCGGGATCTATGCCCTTGATCTTTTCTTCCTTCAACTTTTCCCTTCTGATCAACAGATTAGCCTCTACATCTACTGCATTGTTGTGCATCTCTTTGAGTGTTGCAAGGTTCCTTTCTCTCAGCTGAAACTCCATTTCCAGATCAAAGGCTTCCGGGTAGTATAAGAGGGCGGATCCAGGAGGAGGCCTTATATTAACCGGCATAAAAAAATAGACTTGGTTAAACTTGGCAGAAAATTGTTGTACTATCTCCCATGGTAGTCTTTTTAGCTGGTTATATTCTTCTATAATCAAGAAAGGGTTTTGTATGACCACCCACTTGTCGAGGAAAACTTTGACGAACTGTTGGAAATATAAGATGCTCACATCAAGTAGGGTTTTGAACCAACTCTTGACTTTGTCTTACAAAGAAAGAGCAAAAAGCCTAATATTGACATCCTCTTCATCAACTTCAAAAAGGTCAAGAAAAGACTCAAAATTCAGTACATGTCTCTCAGTAGTGACGTTGTCACAGTCACCATCAAATCTTAGTAGACATAGGTAATAATTTTTAGCGAAAACATGGGATATGGGAGGTAAAATCAAAGGCTTGTATATATCTGGAATTTTACAAGGTATGGGAGTATTACAGAAGGTTCAGAATCAGTCTTGGTCTCTTTAGGCTCATCAGTTTGAAGACGATCATCATGAGATTCAGAAGAAGGGTCTTGATCAAGATCAAAGGCATGCGAACATTTGTTTTCACAATCTTCAAAGGGAAGGAATCAAATGCAGGTCTAGGATCTTTTCTTGAATAAAATATACTTCGTAAAGCCTTCTTGACATTCTCGGGAAAAGAAAAGAAACAATTTATAACATAGAAAATGATGTCTTGGATGAAATTCCAACTTGAATACCTGATCTTTCCATGTTGTCCTTTCATGTTTCTGCTAGTCAGGTTCATCCTCCAGTGGAGTCCTTGGATCTGATCTCGAAACTGATTTAGAGTCGCTAGGTGAATGATTTCAGCCTTCTAGTGTCTGATCATTGTCCACCATCAACAATCAGATCTAAACTTGATACATTTTACTGAGGAACATAAAACTACTTCCCCCAATGGAGTTTCCATTATGTTAGAGCCTAGATTGACCTTAGGTTGAAAGGAGGCAATTCTAGGGTAACCACAAACCATGCTTAACCTGGCAGCTAGCCCTACCAGGTCAGGAGAGGGCTCTCTCCTTGTCAATCTCAGTCAATATGACTAGATCAGATATGTATTTTAGGCTAGGTAGAGTAGCTCTATGGTTTTTGGTTGATTTTGAAGGTTTTGTTGTTGGATCAAATGGAGCAAGCAGCTTTGGGTTCGAGAAATCAAGTCAGGAATGCAAGGTGTTCTATGGGACGAAGTAGGTAGGTGTTTTAGCACTTGGAATTGAGTGAGATGGTAGGTCTAAGACTGGTTAGGAGCTGATGAGGGCATGCAAAGCTCATGAGTCCTCTTCAAACAGCTAAAAACATCAAAAACTAAATGTATCCCCAAGGCAGAGCACTGTTACTAATGTATTCTACCTATCTATCTTGATTTCATTTAATTTAGAAGAATGAGTTAGATTTTGGCAAACATAACACATGAGAAAAACTAATGATAGAAGGAGAAACTATGAAAAAACACATTACCACAAGAATCCCACAAAAATCGCTGCAAATCCTGGTTTATTTCCTTGCCAAACTACTGTAGAGATGTACAATGTAGCTCAAGATATCCAAGAGAGTCCAACCTTTGCTAATGATTGAAAAAATACATAATATAGACATCAAACCACCTATGCTAGCAATCAGGGGTCAAATCCATGAGAAGAGGGGTGGTTTCAACCATTTCTAAACTAAGAACAGGAATATAGGCAATGGAACAACTTGCCTCTAACCATGGAAACTGATTCATTCACCCCCCCAACCACCTCAAAATGATGAATCTACTCTCTAGAGTCATTTTATAATTAAATTTACATAGCATAACATCATTTACATTCATAAATTCATCCAAGATGAAAGAAAAAGTCAACTTGTAGAAAAACTAGGCAAAATTTGATTTTTGAGCAAAACTAACAAAATTAATCCTATGTGCAGCGCCACTGATCCTATGCGCAACACCTTTTAAGACCCAGTTTTGGAGGCCTTCCCCTTGAACAAATTGAGCCCAAGATAGCTTGTTGGAAAGTTATTCATATCTAGTTTCTAGGGCATCTTGAATATTTACATTTAGAGGTCATTTGCTCCCTCAAAAGTGGAATCTCCCAAGGTTGCTTCCTGTGTGTCCAAAAAGTGGCAGAGAGGCCATTTTTTGATGGTTTTTTGACCTTTAGGTGACCTAGATTTGCTCCAAATTTGTTGAAACTTTCCGAGTTTGATTATTTTTTCATTTTGAATCCAAATATACAAGCCATTCTTCCAACAAGTGCCCTAGTCAAAAGCACAGCGCCACCTATTGCAATTTCCTGTGTTGCAAAATTTAAAAATTTAAAATTGCAAAATTTTACCAAAATTTTCCCAATTGGTACAAGGCACCCTCATCCACTCCTTTGATGAGCTAATGAGGCATCAGCTAGTATTTCCAATTTGTCTTTCTCCTCATTGGCCACTAAGGCCTTCCTCAACCTAGCCTTAAGCTTCCTCATTCTTATGTTGCAGATTTTATTTCAGGTCATGCAGTGATAGGCCATGTGGTGAAGCATATTTTTGTCTCTGTTAATCCTCTCTCAATCAACTTCTCCAGGTGTATGTTAACCACCTAAGATAAATCTCCCTAGGATTCTCAATTTCATTTTCCTTTTGTCTTCTAACCTTGCCTCTTCGCTACCTAGTCACCTGTCCTTTTTCATTGTTTGTGAACACTTGTGGTGAATGATGAGATAGGATGGATGGATGAAAGATGAGTATGAGGAGATTCTAGGATGAGTAGGTGAGAGTGAATGGGATTTAGGGATGAAGGGTTTGGGGATTTAGGGAGTGAGTAGAGTTTTGTATGGTTTTTCGAGATAATGAAAGTGGGAAAATGGGAATGGGGAAAATGTATCAGGGGGATGGGGTTTGGGAAATAGATAAATGGGAATAGGATTTAGTCTAGGAATGATGGTGAGGGTAGGGTAAGCAAGCAATGGAGTGATGATGAAGACTATGTCTTACCTTAGAAACTAGGGTTTCACTTTTAAAAATGCTAACAAACCAACTCTAGCAAAGCAAACCCTAGCTCAAGTGATATGGTAGTTGAACTTACTTGCAAGAAGGTGGAATGAATGATTTTGAAAGAAATATGAAAATGTGGAGCTTCACTAGGCAATCTGGAGCTTGACTGTATAGGTGTGTAGCACTCTAGATAGGTGTGTAGTGCCTATCCTATGTGCAGTGCCCATGTAAAAATAAACAGTGGAGAAAGCCCAAGTGCATAGCGCCTATCCTATGCGCAGTGCTGAGATTAGGTGTGCAATGTATTTTTGCAGATGACTTTTGGAGGCCTTCCTGGTGTCCAAATTGGGTGCGAGATAGCTCTTTGGAAACACTATTGAAACTACTTTCCAAAACATCTTGAATTTTTCAATTTGGAGTTCATTTTCCCTGTCAAAATGCAAATCTCCCAAGACTGAACAAAATGTGCAAAATGAGGCTGCCTAAATGAAGAGCGTTGTTGCAGTCAACTTTGGAAGGTCTTCCTCAACTCCAAATTGAGCTCATGATAGCTCAATGGAAAGATATTTGTGTTTCATTATCATGTTACTCATCAAGAAAGTCATTTGGCCAACCAGGCTAGGAGAAATCTTGATTTTCCCAAGGTCACTCCAGAGGTGCATTAACTCTCCTAAGGCAACTTGTATTTTTGACATTGCTCTCAAACTGTGAAACCTGTGTAAAAAATGAAAGAGAATTTTCTTTATGGGTCAATTATGGACAAAAACCTCTCTCACGTTTTTCAAATTCATCTTCTATTTCTCATAAACATCATTTTAGTAAAACCTATCCCAATGTGTGGAACAGGGGATTTGTAGAAATGAAGGGAAATGAAGGGGATAAGGGGCTTCTAAATTCTTGAGAGAATTTTTGGAAGTAGGGAGGGATGTTAGGAAGCAGGGAAAAGTTTAATTTCAAATATTGAGTGAGGGAAAAGGGTCCAAAGGGGCAAAACACAGGCCTAGCCTAGAAAATTGTCAAATTGTAGCAATAAGCTAGGGTTTGTGGGAAAATGATGAATTTGAGGGATATCAGTGATGGGAAGTGCTTAAGAAGGTACTCTAAGGATAGGGGAAGGTGTATGAGCATCAGGATACATGTGTTGTTGATGATTTGACCATCCAAAAGAAATTACCTTCAAAACCCTAGGAGAGGGAAATGACCCTTACCTAAGCACAACAGAAGCACGAACAAGGTGTAAAATGACCCATTGGAACTTGAAATGATGATGAAAACTCTTTGAATGATGGTACACTCAACTGAATGGTGACATGGACTGATACTTAGAAAACTTTGGAAGGAGCGAAAGGAATCCTAGACCTAATACCTAGTGGCCAAATTTTACTTGAAGACTCACTGAAATGACAAAATTTGACATTGACACCCTAAGACCACTTTGTAAGAGCATGTTTGATCGCAAGTGGAAGGCTTCAATGATTGACACTAACACCTCCAAGACTCAAATTTGAGTTCTCTTGAAGGTTCGAAGGAGATTTGGGATAGGGGTCAAGCATATCTCATGGAGAAAAATCATGGATAAAGGAATATGTGTTTCATATTGGTTGTATCATATGAAGGATCTGCGGATGTAAGAGGGATTAGTGGATCTCCATTAATGAGTTAGTTGCTTATGTTTTTGTATAAATGGAAGCACCTCATCCATTCCAAAGAGAGGACTCTTGGAGCATGTATCCTAACTTATGATGGAATAGAATAAAGCTTTCTTTCTACAATTTTAGATATAAATTGTGTTAATGTAGTATATGAATTTATGGAATAGTTTGTCACTTTTTTCTTAAGAGAATTGAGCTCACTCTAAAAGGATCAAAGAAACATTTTATTTCATTATAGATTTTATTTTCATTTAATTACTTAGACGTTTGAAGATTTTTCGTTGTTAATGAATGAATTTTAGTTTAAATCTTATTAGCATATGAAAGGACAAACAAGGGTCTAAGTTAGGCTCTCTTCCATTTGATATGAGTAATAATTGAAATTCATTCTTTTTTTCTATTTTCTAGTGATTTTCTAAATTTCCAGTTTTCCAATAATGGCATTAATGATGAATGAATTTGTAACGAAGAACAAAAATGACCTCCTTAGTTAGGAGCCTCTTCTATTATTTGTTTACGCATCTTAAGCTATTGTCCATTAGTGGTTTTTTTATATTTATGTTCATGAAGTAGTATTCTAGAAGAAGGACAAATCTAGTTCTCCTAAGTTAGGAGCCACTTCTCCTGCTTATTACATAATGAATTAGAAATTACTTAGTTAAATTTTATATTTGTAATATTCACTTCTAATTAGTTTATAATTGCATTCCCTTGAGTTTCCATAAATAATATTCTAAAGCTGATTATAGTTGCATCTGAGGTCCCATATATTTTGGTTTGATTTTAAGTTTTACGAATCCCCCATCTTGACAATTAAATAATAGGAATTTAACAGACAATTAAATCACCCAACAAAACCCAAGCATGGGGTTTTTAACCCATCAATGTTTGGGCCAAAACTGTGACGATATTACGAAATGTGATGGATGAGGCTGATAGTAGATGAAGAGAAGAATCCAACACATCGATAATCGTCCAATTATAAGTTATCGTTGTTGAGTTATGAATTTTTTAAGTTATGTGTGGTGTAATTTGTCAAGGGAATCATGTCGGCTAGGGCTAGTTTAGCCCTCTTGAAAAATTTGTGGGAGACCTCTTATTGGATATAAATAATACATGAGGTTGGAGTTATTTCACACATCCAAGAATCATCTTTCATAGTCTTCACATTAAGAAAGGAAGCTTGAGTGCAGGAATGCACAAGTGTAGGAATGCGTGTGTGGAGGAACGTGAATGCAGGAACACACGAGTGCAAGTATGTGTGAGTGAAGGAACACAATTGCAGGAATACGTGAGTGGAATAATGCGCAAGTGTTGGAATGCCCAAGTGCAGGAACATGCAATTCCAAAAATGCCAGTGCAGGCAACGCGAGTGAGGGCTAAGCATTTAGTAGACTGCACCAGGGTGACACAGAAGCTGAGAAAGGATAGGTATGTATTGTATTGATGTGTTAAGGTTGAATCGTTGCATGGTGTCCTAGGAGAGGATAATTTGGAAGTCTGTTAGTAGCCAAGAGGAAGGGGTTCCTAGGTGGTTGGATGACCTAACTAGGAGCAGATGCTGCAACAAGGATTGGTCACTCATGGTCTATTGGATGGTAGCGTGGGAGTGGAAAAAGTGTGAATGTGGATTGGACATTTATGGTCTGCTGGAGGAAAGCATGATAGTGTCCAAGTTAGAGCTCGACGTGTAACACTTTGATGGACAAAAGTGGTTTCTAGAGTGGAAGTTGTTGAGCTCAAGGGTTAACGAACCAGAGGAGCAGTTGAGCAGCCCTAGACTAATTTGTGGTGAAGGACTTCTACACTAGATGATGGCCAATCCTCCTAGATCATGTTCACTGTGGGAGATGGACATCTTACAGTCCCTAAGTAGCTAAGGAGAAATAGTGGGCAGATCGAGAGTTGTGCACAAGTGGAGTTGTGAACAACTCGATAGGAGTCTCGATGTATTGTGTTGAGCAGATTGATAGTCAAGATTTAGTGGTTAGATGGACTTGGAGCAATGATAGAGGCAAGAGTTGCAGATCAGGCAACGGAGGACCAAGAAGGTACATTTTACGACCAAGGCAGTAGTGAGGAGCTATACATCAGTTAGATGGCTACAGTATCTTGTTGAGGGTATATTAGTTGTCGATGGACTGGCACCAAGCCCTAGTTGTGTATCTTGTACTAGTGGATGTATGAGAACCATTATCCCTGGTATAAGAGCCCTAAATTGCAGTATTATATGTTGGTTAATAAAACAAAGTTGGGTTGAAAATTGTAAGAATTTGTTTATATTTTGTGCACTAGTAGATTTATCGTTGTTTATATTTCGTTGTGCCAAGTAGTATCATTGTGATTCTTGGTTTGGTAGTGTAAGAGATTCTAAGATTCTATCCCAAACACCCAAGGTTGTGGAAAAACAACAAATATATTTATATTACGAAGCAACTGGTATTACATTGATAGTGTTTGGTTCCCAAAAACTTTGTGGAATCCCATAAACAAATAGATTGAAGAAACCATATTCGCATGATCCTCAATTTATCAAAAAAAGACAACAACAAAAAATGAATAATGTTCAAACAACGTATCCTATTAGTAACTACATGAATTGGTGTGTGTTGGGAAATCAAACAAAACAGTGTGCACATATAACATACTGAGGAATATTGAAAGCCACAAAACCATAGGAGAAGTAGACATAGCATAAAAAAAAATGAGGAGCCAAGTGCCAGAGAAGACTATTAGTCTACTATAATGACTAGAGAAAGAGCATTGGATTTTCCTTGTGGTGGAGCTTCTGTTGGTGCATTGATAATAGTTGGGGTGTGAGGCTGCAAGTCTAATCCAGAGTCTAAATTGGACACCACATAACGTTTTACCCATGTTAATTTGGTGATAATATCGTCCATAGTGTACCTCATGTCCCGAAGGATCCTTTTAATTTCCTCTTGTCCTACAAACAACTGGTAGTGATCAACTTTCTTGTCACAAATGACCATGTGATGCAAGGTTTCTATTTGATGGTGCAAAGCCATTGAGTGGAGAAAATGAAGTCTCCTTTTTTGAATTTTTCCAAGATCCGGAGTCCATTTGAAGGTGCTGCCACTGAATTAATTATCACAAAAATATATATCATTGCCAAATTCCTTGGCTTCTAAGTGAAGGATTTCGTTCCTTACTTCTATGGGGCAAAGAGTCAAAGTGGTAAGCCACTAAGTTCCAGCCGAATAGACGCTGACAATGAGAGGTGGATGCTCCTATGACACCAATCCGATGATTGAGTTGGCGCATCTAAGGAGCCATTAAAATAACTAGCACAAATAAACTCAATTGGGGTGACCAAACTAGGGTGAAACTTGGCATAATTGATATGACCAAAAATTGAACTCAGAGACGATAGGAGTGGAGGTGTGATATTTTAGTAATCTAGGGACTGGAATGAGAGTGAAAGAAAAACATTAGAAGTACGTCATTGACCAAAAATAAGGTGAACAACCCTATACCCCTTTGAATAGAAACTTCCTTTTGGCACTGGATTTGCGGTTGGGATAGGCATGTGAGGATTGTACCAACTAACCTTGGGAAGACTAGGCCCATAATTCTTTTAGAACCAAATTGAAAATTTTCTCAAGTACCAGACACCACATACCAAGACCAAAAAACTATATGAATGTCTGCAAAGTCGGCGATTTGGGAGGACACAGAAGGAAACACAATGACCAACTCAAAAGAAGGACTCATTGTTGTATTGTGTAGAAAGAGAACAAAAAACATAGGCACCTGCAATAACCAACCAAACTATCAAACCAAAACGATATGTAATAACCAGTGAATTGACAACAAACATTGAAGCAAGAAGGAGGTAAATATATAGACGGACCTTCACCAAATTCGCAGAGTGCCAATGTTGGTGAGTAAAACATACCTACAACCACTACAACCCTGGAAACACTTGTGAACATTCAACACTCTGGGGCAAAATTCCTATGCTTATAAAGAAAACCCATGACGTGAAGATCAAATGAGTGGAAAAGACTGCCTGAACGATCAAAAGTCAAAGGAGGATAAGTGTGTGTTATGGCATGAAAGTTAACATTCACATTAAACACCCACTTCATGTGCACCCTACCCTGAAATGTCTTCATGATCAAACTCAAAAATCAGAAACTACAAACAAGGAGAATGTTGGATAGAGGTCCCTCTCCCACCACTTTCCTGCATTTAAAGTGATTTGACAAAGTTTGTTGTGTTAGAAAATTATATATTACGGAGCAATGGAACACATAAAATATTGCAGAAATATAAACACAGAAAACGCACAAAACAAGAGAGACACAGATATACGTGGTTCACCCAGTTTGGGCTACGTCCACCTCGAACAGCCAGTCCTTCCTTTCTATTATCCAGAAAAAATGAAGAGACACAACCTACAGCAAAGCTGCTGTAATATTCTCTGTTTTTTCTCACAGTCTCACCTCTCTGTTTCCCGCTCACACAGAATACACCTCTCTCACCGCCTCAAAATACAATGCCCTCATACAAAGAGAGGGGTTGCCTTCTAGGGCAAAAAACCCTAAACTAAACATAAGTTCTACCGTCAGATCATCCGCCTAATGAACGGCTCAGATTGACTAGAAATTACTATAC